>NSDO01000800.1:0-16439 GCA_002286825.1 Lagenidium giganteum | reverse complement strand
ACGTGGTGTGGTTGCTGGGTCTGCGCTCCTGCTTGCACGACTCCAGCCACGTTCTTGCAGGTGGTACCGGGCATTCTGTTAGTTGATGAGCACCGGGCATGTGCCCCATGCGCTGGTACTAATGTTCCACGGAGTTTGCTAGCGTGAAAGAGTGACTCTGGTGGGGCTGACGGTTGTCGCGAGCGCCTATTTGGCGCGTCGCGGCTCACCCGACGGGCTGTTCTTGTTGGAAACGAAGGCAAGATGAAGAAATACTTCCACTTCCGGTGCGAACGATCGCAAACCTAGAGATTCAGATCAGTGAGCACAGGCGCGGAATGCGACTGCGGCTTTCGCTTGTCGTTCTAGAGAAGGTGGAGAAGAAAGAAGCGAAAGCTGTGTATGTGGAACACCGTCAACGGTACATGTACGGGAATGGCGCCGATTGCGCTTGCACTGTGCCGCCAATGGAGAGGAAAAGACCTCAAGGCGCGACCGCCAGTACTGTGAGCGAAGAGATGTGAAGAAGGCGTATCTATTCATTCAGGGAAGATTTGTTGTCAATAAGATAAGTGCACGACACGATCCATCCTCGCCGTTGGCGGGAGGTGGTTGCCTAATTGAACTCATACAGACCACTGATCTCGAGTTCACGGATGCGTGCCAGGTTCGCCTCGAGAACATCCTGGTCTTCGTGTGTCAGCATGATACTTCCGGGAGTGGTGAACATGTCGATGGTCCGTCGAACCATGTCACCCGGTCCAACGAAAATCTCCTTCTTTAAGAATGAAGGGAAGCTCTCGATTTCTTTCAGCCCTGGCAGACTCTTGAGCACGCCATCCTTGTACGACACAAGCATAGCCTCGCAACCATATTGCAACAACGACGATGGCTGGAGATAGATACAATGTCAGAGTTTTGCGCATGGTGATGACGAAAGTCGAAAATGACTTACTCTGTCCGGAAGTTGGTCGAACTTTTCTGGGTTCAGCATTGAGTCGATGGCCACATCGACTTGGTTGTAGCCAACACATCGGTTGGCAATTGGAACCCATGCGCCCTCTCCACCGTGGCAACGGGCTCCCACTTCGATGAGGACAGGAGAGCCACGGCAGAACTTCACTTCGCCATGAGCTGGGCCATTGCGAATACCCAAAGCATCTGCAAGAACATGAGAAAATCAGCATACCAGAATGTCGCGGACTCGATCTTGTGCACTTACCGAGAACCTTGAACTGGTATTCGATCAGCTCGTTGATGATTCCTGTGGCTGGGATGATCGAAAGACCGAAGTAGACAAACGCGGCGTTGTTCACACGACGCTTGTCGTACTTCCAGATCGCGATAACTTTGTGCTGTCCATTTCGGCTGACCGTGTCAACAACGTATTCATCTCCTTCCAAGTACTCCTGCAGGAGCACAGCGTTGTTCTCGATGCCCAATCCATTGATCTTGCCCAAGATGCTGTTGAACGTCTTCTTTGCTTCCTCCATGGAGAGGCAGAGCACAACATCCTCTGTGCCGGCGCTCTCAAGTGGCTTCAGCACCACTTCGAAAGGTGTTGGCTTCAAGTCGTTAAGGATGAAGTCTTCAGCTTGCTTCCAGGTGGTCGCCTTGACTTGCTTGACAGCGCGAACGCCGCTCTTTCGCAGAGTTTCTCCCATCAAGTACTTGTCACGGCGTGCGGCGGAATGCTCCATCACGTTACCGTCCAATCCCAACGAATCGGTCAAGGCATCGGCAAGACGAACGCCCAATTCTGCTCCAGGGAAGACTGCCTGAACCAAGCCCTCTGTCGATCTACGTGGGCTGACTGGATTTTGACCATCCATAATCGCCTTCGCAGCCTTCTTGATCGCAGCCACGGTCTTCTCCAACTTGCCTTCAAACGCAATAGTCGCAGCGAACGCAAGGGAAAGGCCCTCAGGAATTAAGCTGGCGACGTGCTCGATATTCTCAAGCTTGTCACTGTAGACACAGATGCATTCGTATCCGCGCTCCATCAGCGAGTGCGCAACGACCGCACCAGTGGAGAACGGATCCACCACAACAGCAATCTTCTTCTTCGGAGCCTCCAGCTCAGGAGCACTATCCATAAGCTTGAACAAACCGTCGTGCTCAAGCTCACGAATGCGATCGTAATCCGCCTTCAACTGGTCGTTGTCATCGTGTACCATCAAGATGCTTCCTGGAGTGGTGAACATATCAATTGTCTTCGTAATCTCTTCTCCGTGATGGACGTGCATCGACTTGGACACAAACGACGGCATCTTTTCGATCTCTTCCAGGCCAGGGTACGAGTCCAGCAAACCGCGACGGTACGACACCAACATCGCCTCGCAACCGTATGCCTTCAAGCTCGTTGGCTACAACATCCACAAAGGTATGGTGAGTGGGTGAGCGCGCATCAAGGTTCCAGGCAGCCAATGCATGTGTACTTACGCGCTCAGGCAATGCGTTGAAGGCTTCTTCGTCGAAATACGAATCCAACGTGCTGTCCACCTGGTTGTAGCCAATGCAGCGGTTCACAATTGGAACGTATGTGCCTTCACCGCCGTGGCAGCGCGAGCCAATCTCCACAAGGCATGGCTCGCCCTTCGTAAACTTGACTTCGGCATGTCCTGGGCCATGGACAATCTCCAGCGCATCTGTACGGATGCAATCATCAGTTCGAATACAATCAAATCAACCACAACGAGATGTCCGCAACGTACCCAACACTTTCAGCACGTAGTCGACGATCGGAGTGATCACATCACCGGCTGCAGCACGCAGCAAGACGCCGTAGTACACGAAAGGCGCTCCATTGACCACGCGCTTGTCGTATTCCCACACCGCGACGACCTTGTGCACGCCGTTGCGACTCACGGTGTCCACAACGTACTCGGTGCCTTCAAGGAACTCTTGCACGAGGGTGGCCGTGTTTTCGAGGCCAAGGCCGTTGATCTTGCCTTGGATGTTGCCGAACGCGCGCTTCACTTCCTCCATCGACGTGCAGAGCGTGACATCGTCGCTACCAGCGCTTTCCACGGGCTTCACAATCACCTTGAAGGGACTCGGCTTCAGCTCATTTTCAATGAAGTCAACAATCTGCGACCACTTGGTCACCGACCGCTGCTTGACAGCGCGCAGGCCTGCCGCGCGCACTTTCTCGCCCATCAAGTACTTGTTGCGACGCGCTTCCGAGCCCGACGAGCCGTTCGTGGTGACGCCAAGGCGCTCCGACAGGCTGTCCGACAGCATGACACCGGTCTCCGCGCCAGCCACGACGCCCAGGATGTGCACGCCGACGACTTGGTTCACAGCGTCCACGGTCGCCTGCAAGGCCGTCTCCGCGTGGTCGTGCGCTCCGTCGTGGAAGATGATGGCGGCATAGCGCTCCGACAGCTCTGTTGGCACGTGCTTGATCAAATCCTTGACGACGTTGAGCGTATCCGAGTACACGCAGATGCACTCGTAGCCGCGCGCGAGCACGCGCTGCGCCATGGTCATGCCCGTCGAGAACGGATCAACGACAACGATGGCTTCCTTGGGCTTGTGCGCGTCGGCGCCGAGGTCTTCCGAGATGCGGTACAGGTTGCGGCTGGACGGCCCGCTCGAGCGTTCCTCGCGCGCGTTAAAGTAGCGGCGATACATCACGTCCGAGACCGTGAGCAAGCCCTTCTGCGTGCGTAGGCGCGGATCGTACGTGGCGGCGCGCTGCAGCGGGCGGAAGCCCGACATGGGCTGTGTGCTGGCCAGCGTCACGCGGCCGCTGCCGTCGCGCTGCGGCATGTGCACGCGCTCGTCGAACGTGACCGCGCGCTGGTCGGGCGACAGCGGGCGAAACTCGTGCGTGGCCGCCGCCGCAGCATTGGCGCCGGGGGCGCTTTCTCGTCCTTGTGTGTTGCCCATGGCGGGAGCTGCTTCGTCACCACCGGCGCGGAATCGCGAATGACGCCCTGCGCTGACGTGGCCGGACGGAACAATGAGGGGAGGAAGGGCAGACAGACCCTCGTTTTCGCCTTGTACTCCACTGGCGTGGCTGGATGGGGTAATATGCGACGCTTCCGAATTGAAGTGCGCAGATGACCCCCATTCGCAAGAACACTGCTAAAAAAAAGAACGTGTATAAAACACTCCCCCCGCATCGAGCAACGCCCTCGCGTCCTCAAGCGGCAACCCTCTCAACAACGAACCTCGGATCGGGGGGATCGATCGACGTGGCCAATATGGCGACGCCGACGACGCCGCTGAGTGAGCAGGTGTTTGCGGACGAAGCGTTCGATCCGTACTCGTTTGTGGAGGAAGCGCTGAGCGAACGCAATGGCAACGTGGCGGAGCTGAGCGTGCTGGTGCCGCAGCTCACGCTGCTGTCGCAGTCGCTGACCAAGTCGATCCACACGTCGCTGCATCAATTGACGGTGCTGCTGCCGCAGGTGCAGTCGCAGGTGGATGTGATGCACAAGGCGGTGCAGCCACTGGCGCAGCAATTGGACGATGTTGTCGCGCAGGTCGAGCACCCAGCGCCAGGCAAGTCGGCGCATCGCAAGAAGGTGGAAGAGCGCGACTTGCAGCACCTGACCATCCTGCACGAGACCAAGCAGCGCGTGACGGCGTGCTCGCAGTCGCTGGTCGAGGCTGCAAAATGGGGAAGGAACGTGCGCACGTGCTTTGCTGCGATCGATGAGCCGGTGGAGGACCAAATGGTGATGATGAACGCCAAGACCAGCGGGCGCGCGCCGGCCACGCTGGCCGATCGTGTGCGGGAGATGCGTCAGAGCCTCGAGATCCTGCAGGACATGCCTGGCGCTGATGACCGACGCCGCACGATGGACTCGCTGTGTCGCCAGATCGAGACCAGTATGAAGCCCAAGCTCGTCGAAGCGCTCCGCGAAGACCCACTGTCCACGGCCAAAGTGCGCTTTTGCCTGCAAATCTTCGACAGCATCCAGTCGCGCGATGTTGTGCAAGCCGAATACAGCACGCACCGCCAAGCGCACGTGCATCGCTTCTGGTTTGCCTACAATGAAGATGAAGAAGACAGCGTTCCGTTCTGCCGCTGGCTGCAGTCGTTCTACGCCGAGGTGCTCAAGATGCTCCACAAGGAAGTGGTCCATGCAACCGAGATTTTCGGTGCTGACGTGGCGCTAGTGATGGAATCGCTGCTGCAGCATACGCTGGCAACACTTAAAGAAGCCTTCCGGGACCGCTTGAAGAAGTGCTTCTCGATGGCAGCACTAGTGGAGGCGTTCCAGAACTCAGCCGTGTTTGCGGAGGAAGTTGCAAAGCTGTTCCGCTCACTGGAAAGCAAGAAGAACGTGCGTGGTGGTTCAGACGCCGGCCACACTATCGTTGACGTGGTGTTTGGACCATATCAAGCTTTCTTCAACGACTACGCACAGCTCGCTGAGGACGCATTGATGACCGACCTCCGCTCGTTCATTCCAGCATTCAAGAGCAAGTCAGCGACAGACGATGAAGACATGGGCTCGAGTCAGTGTGCACTGGAAGAGTTTTCCCAGCAACTTGAGGAAGTGGCCGAGAAAGTGTGGAGCGCCGTCGATGACAGCATTCGCGTGTGCTATGACTTCAGTGCAGGCGGCGCCTACCCAGATGTGGCCAAAGCGATCACCAGCGCGCTGCAGCGATATTTCACAGAGCTCACGACCTGCTTGCCATCGGTTCGAAATTACTGCAGCTTGAGCAGCGCTGCCGAGGCCGACAACGCAGCTGGAAGCTCCCTGGGGACGCTCCACACGGCGCATCTCCCTGATTGGACCAAGTTCCACGGTGCACTTGCTCTGCTTCGTGCATGTGGCACACTTGAAACACAATTCGAAGGCACGGAAAGCCGCGTGCGCGCGCGGATGGGCGAGCAGCTGATGGGCTTGATCGGCAGTGACCTCCGAGCATCACCGCGAAGCCGCAAGAAGCAGATGACGGTGGCTCCGCTTGCAGATTTGCTCGAGACGTCGGCCATTGTGGCCGCAGTGTCCAAGATTTGGTTGCACGAAGATCCTGCACGATGGAACGACTTCCAGGCCTTCGCGTTCGAGTTCATGCGGCCACAACTTCACGACCCTTCGGCCCAGTTTATGGTGCGTTGCCTGCGTGTTTGTCTCATGCTGATGTCACTGGGCCTGTCTCATGGATGTGGAATGAACATGTGACGGGCGAAATCGTGCCAGCTTTTCACAGGTGCGCAGGAATCCATGGTTGAGTGGACGCGGCAGGTCCAGTACCTGACGTACGACACGATCTTGGCCCCTGTGACCAACCTGTTGGCTGCGGTGGCGCAAAATCCTGTGTGGGCGAAGAAGCCAGATGATGCCCTGGGTGATTTGCCCACATTCAGCACCCTCCCGCAGGAATACATCACGACCGTGGCCGATCTCCTGCTGTCGCTCCTTCCACAACTCGAGCAGTTTGCCGAGAGCAGCAGCCTGCAACAAGCGCTCGTCGCGTCGCACAACGTGCAGCAGCTTGCGCTGCGTGAGTGGACGCGCTTGGGCAAGGTGTTGCGACTCTCAGAAGATGAAATCGCTGCTTGTCAACGAATTTTTGTGATCGCAGCCGAGGAGTCCGAAGAGTCCAACACAGCAACCGAGTTTGTCGATCTGTGGACGGGTACCATCGCAAGCGGCTCGCTTGCGTCGCTCCTCCACATGATTTGTTCCATTCCTCGCTTCTCGGATGTCGGGTCGAAGCAACTAAGCGCGGATCTCGGCTATTTCCACAACGTCCTCAGCGCGCTCGGCGTCACTCAAAACTTTGTGGTGGACGAATTGCGCCAAGTCCTTGATCTGACGGTTGAAGCACACTCTAATCTTGTCGAAGAGAAGCGAGCCCAATTAGCAACAACGGACCCGACCGACGCCTCTGTGCACCAGCGGTCGATGGTTGTCAAGCTGATCAATTGCGTCCAGAACCAGCGTTCGCAGCCTGGAGCTGAACTGGATCGCAAGGATGTGACTCCACAATTTCATTAGTCGAGAGCGATCACCCTGAGCTCAATGTTCAAATATCATGTCGTGCGGCAAATCATCCAGAAGCCCACCATCACTGATGAGTTTTAGGCATTCGATTGTTTGCCACTATCCATTCGATAAAATGGAACAGGTGGTAATCCTCCATGTGATGTGGCATCTCGTCAACCGTCAATGTGCTTCAACATCGTCCGCGTGGCGAAGAGAAGCCAAATACAGCAATTTCGAATTGCGTACTCATGATGATGCAAACAACCTTGCGCATACGAGATTCGGACACGCGACGCAAAATTAAAAGCACCCATGCAATAAGGCAGTGCGCGGGATGAGAAGATTCTTCTTTCAAGTGAAAATGGAATGGGCACCAAGCTGGATTCCGTGCATGTTTTTCTGTCTCACAAGCTTCAGTCTCCATGACTCGCAGATGCAATGTTCATTAGAATTAATGCTTTTGGACATGTATCAATCGCTAAGATATCATTTAACTTTCAGGCCACGCTGGTAAAGTCCGCTCGGAAATCGAATTTTTCGTCGATCTCCACCACAAAAGACGCTTGTAGAGCGCCGTAGTTAACGTAGTTTGCCCATCCAGCGTATTGCGATCGTAGATACAACTCGATAGTCGATCCCGGCAATACGTGCTGTACGACTTGGTCATCTGGCCCGAAGGTACGACGGTGGTGATGATAAGTGTCGTCTGCGCGGACATTGGCCGTCACGTGCACTCGGTCTAGCGGTGCGTCTGAGCTATGCGGCGGTGTCACTTGCAATTCCGACCACGTGTATGACTGTGCATACGTGCCGTCGCAGCCATTATCTGACCATCCTTGATCGTGTGACGAGCAGGCCACCAGCAAGCGCCGACAGGGCAAGATATGGAAGCCTTGCGGCAGTCGCATCTTCCCAGCGATGGGATAGTCAAGCAGAGGTAGCACATGTTCATATCGCTGTGTCCCCGAACCTCGCTCAAACCAACATTCAAGGGCCCGAGCATTGTCAAAATGGTGTTCGTCACCTCCTCGGAAGACGCTTGCACCCGAAGAGAACTGCCACTGTAAACACCAAGTCTTGGATCGGAATCACGTCTCCGACCATCGCGTCTTTGTCGTCGTGTGACAACGGCTTGGCACCGTTAGCAGTGACCAGGAAGACATCTGCCTTCGGCACCATGACGTTCGCGCTTGCCCGACCGATCATAATGAGGAATGAGATGTGGACTCCACGCTCAACTGAATGCGATTGGCGGTAATTACCTGTGACAACGTTAGGTGGACATGCGTAGCGGTCGCTAGTCCTGCAACCTCTGCCGTTCCAACCAGACTTATGTGCTGATGTCGTCGTACGTGTGCAATAGTGGTGCTTTGCTCGATCGCTCTTTGGTGGATGGCGTCGCTTGTGGTCGTCAAATTTCTGCAATCATACAGAGAAATCGGAGGAATCGAACACAACCACTGGGCTTTGGGCTTTAGTCACGTGCTTGCGCCGTTTTTCCACTTGACATGCTTTGCTCCTCTACTGGTGTCTCACGTGCTGGCTCGAGGTCAATGATGTTTGTTTCCATGAATTCTCAAGCGATGCCGTCCTGAAGGAGCAATGCGCAACTTGAGCATGTTGTCCCATGGCACGTTGGCGAGCATCGACGATCAAAGTGAGGCGAGCTGAAGTGGGTACGATGCACACAGATGACAGCAGCACAGTGCAGCTATTAACTGCTCAGTTGATAGCTGCACTGTTGTCCTGTCATCTGTGGGACAACCAGCAATCTTCAGAACGCAAGAAGTCTTGGGCCAGTGGAAACGGCTAATAAATGTATGGACAAGTATCCTCAAGCACACAAATGTTCGATCTCTTCTAAAAATTGTGATAGTAAGATCGGAATGCGCGTCACTGGAGCCCACGTTGCTCGCTCACTGGATCGTGCAGCGCCAACTCGATGATGGAGCCACGCCAGCAAGGCCGGCTCTGGAGTCGAAGTCCTCGTCAATCTCAACCGTAAACGTTGCCTGTAGAACGCCATAGTTGACGTAGTTCCTCCACCCAGGGTATTGCGACTGCACATACAACTCCACCGTCGACCCAGGCACCACATGTTGTACGACCTCATCATCTGCTCCAAAGATCCGTCGGTGATGCCGGTACCTGTCGTCTGCGCGTACATTGGCCGTCACGAGCACTCGACCGAGAGGAGCGTCCGTGTGATTTGGCGACGTCACGTGCAGCTCTGACCACGTACACGAGTGCGCATACGTGCCGTTGTGTTCTTGATCCCAGGTTGCCCACCCTTGATCGTGCGAAGAGCAGTCCACCAGCAAGCGTCGGCATGGCAGAACGTGGAAGCCGTGTGGCAACCGCATCTCTTCAGGTGATGGAATGAACAGACGAAGGTAGCGCATATTCATCTCAGACTGTCCCGGAACGATGACGTTTGAGTGCACGCCCACATTAAATGGCCCGATGAACGCCAAGATGGCGTTCGTGATCTCCACGGGCAGCCTCTTGTGCCCAAAGAGCACTGCCGCGGCAAACACCAAGTCTTGAATCGGAATCGCCTCTCCGATGACCGCGTGTCGATCGGTGTGCGACAGCAGCCTCGCGCCATCGCCGTCGACCAGGAACACGTCCTTTGCTGTCGTGGTCATGATGTTCTCACAGGACACAGGAGCATTCGTTTCGACTGTGCGTTTGGTAATTATCACGTTTGGGTATTAATCGACATAGTTGAGGCGAACCTTTGAACACAGTACAACTATGACCTCTAGAATAGAGCTAGTGGACGCGCGATGTTTCCTCGGTGAATACTTGCCCGGTCGCACGTGGAAATGAGCGATACTCGACAAGCTGGGAAACACAAAGAGCAACTGTCTGGACCTTCCCAATCGGGAACGACGCCGACGAATGTTTATAAACTCATCCAGATGTACTCCCCCCTCAAGTAGTAGGCTGGATACGTGACCATATAGCGTACGTCCAGTGGCGATCAATAATGTGGTGGTCCACCCACCACCACATGTCGAGGTTTAATGAAGAGCTTCAAGCATTTACTGCATTTGATGATTGCGTCCTTCCAGCACGGCGCATTCATTAACCATTGTAATTCTTGGGAACCCTGGTGATATTGCAGATACACTTTTCGGTCTTGACACAATCCTCCAGTACACTGCGAAAACTACGACAACGTTCTTTCTGCCAACCTCTTCGTTCAACAAGCGCAGCCACGAATCATAATGCTTCATCCACAAGAAAGATCCTAGCTGACTTTTGGGTACTCTCTTGGCTAGAAATTACTGCGTTTTGTTCCATCGCATCGTAGTGCATCAGGCTCACTGCTTATAATTTCAGGTCTTTGTTGCCATTTCTCATGACTCGAATAATGTCACTATAATTCGAACACATAGTCACACTCAACCGACGATGTGGTCGTTGCTGCACACAGCGGTGTATCGTACGCCCGGACCGTTAACAACGGGTTCACCACCTGGTTTAGGTGATCAGGAATACTTGAGATGTTACTGGATTGAATGCTGAGCGTCTTGAGCTGCCTGGCAAAGAGCTGCCAAGTCGCATTAGACAGTGACGTTAGCGACGTGTTGTCCATGCGGTCTCGACACCAATATTCGGGTCATGGCGAGCGCTCAGTGTTGCGACTACTCCTGGAATGCGATTAAGCTGGCACTTTTCGAATGTCAGCATCCAGATGCCACTCCACACATCGTCACTTCGGTCGTCGACGAAGTGGTTGACATTGACGCGTTTAAAATACATCCATTCAAATGCGCTGGGCAAACGGTACATGGTGAAACCATCCGTAATCCCCACCACATGCACGTCCGTCAACATGAGGGTTTGAAACCTGGGAAGCTCTGGTCGGTCAATGCAGCGTCCACACCCCAGTCCACGATAGTCGTGTTATCGGCCATCAAGGTGACGAATTCATTGTATCGGCGGATGGATGTTGGCCGGCATTTCGAGGATGCTGCAGTTATGACACTCAAGTCTACCGATGAGGAACGGATCAAGTTTCTGTTGAGCTCGTCTTTGTGACCACTGATACCGAGCGAACTATAATTGGTGAGGTCGGAGTACGACGACGATGGAGATTGAGCCAATACAAATTGAGCTGTCATGGTTCCCATGCGCAGTCACCTGATCGCGAGGGCCCCGCTTGGTTGGGCGACAGACGCATGGTTTGTGAATGCTCTCTTGCAACATCGACTTGCTGGTGCGTGTCCTTGCATAGTTCAATATTCAACGATGGCTTCGTTAAACTTCGCATTCTCAATTCATGTGAGGGCGATGAATTCAGATGTCGTGGTCATTGCGCGCTTTTGCTTCCTTGGTGTTGGCGATTCGCATTGCCTCGACAGGCAGGCACGAACCACGATGCCGTCGGGTTTCGTAGTTTGTGGTGAATCATCGTGGTCGTACTCCAACCTGACCCAAATTGGCCATAACATCAAAAGATGATGCTCCATTCGGCTTTATACCTGCATTTTTTTCATTTCAGATGCATGAAAAGTCTCTGGATTTCACGCTGCCAACTTCTGTTCTTGCTCGAGTCAATCTTCTCGGATCTAAATGGCGATGGCACAGAGAGCACAATACTCGCGGCAGTGCACAACGGAAGTCGCCTTTTCGACTGCCACGGCTGGCGCTCGCTCCTTGTGATGGCGAGCGCCGCGCTTCGCCATAAAGCATGGTCCATCGCGTTGAATTGCCGTGTTGCTTTACTAGCTCAGCGAGAGATCGGTGGTTGCAGAGTAGGGATCTAATCGGAAATCGGTTTCCTGTAGATAGGTCAGGTCGCGAGAGGTTGCTTTGCATTGGTGCTTCACTAGGTTCGAAAGCGTGGATTGCTAGCGACACCGCGTAACAAAAGATGAGCTGTCTCTCGACTCTTGGCTGATCAAGTAGCCTGCGGTCATCAAAACTCCTCTAATCAACGCTGAAAATTCGGTGATCAAAACGCAGCATGGGTTGGTGACGTTGCCTGTGGCTTCCTTGTAGCGTTCACGCGAACGATCCTACGACGAGAGCAACGCGAGCTGAGGTCGGCAAGATGGATATAACGGACAACACTGCCCAAGTTGCGCAGCTGTGTCTGTGAACGAGAGAAGTTCGTCAACACGAGAAATGCGCTGATGGGCACTGCAGCACCTACACTTCGATTAGATTGACGTGCGAGTCCGATCGCTGCTGATTGGGCACTAACAACATAGACGAGTCGTGGAGGCACTCAACGCTCGCTTTTGCTGGTTGAACAACAATCAAACAAATGTTCGCTCTCGTTCTGACGGACGAACCTCCAAAGATATACCACAGCAGTCGTAATACACGCTCTCCGAGCCCATGTTTCTCGCTCACTGGATCGTGCACCGCCAACTCGATGATGGATCCGCGCCGCCAATGCCCGCCTGGAAGTCGAACTCCTCGTCGATTTCGACATGAAATGACGCCTGTATAACGCCGTGGTTGACATAGTTCTTCCATCCAGGATATCGCGACCGCAGATACATCTCCACCGTTGACCCAGGCACCACGTGCTGCACAACCTCGTCATCTGGTCCGAATATCCGTCGATGATGCCGGTACCTGTCGTCTGCGCGGACGTTGGTCGTCACGTGAACTCGACCAACAGGAACTTTCGTACGTTTTGGCGACGTCACTTGCAGCTCTGACCACGTCCACGAGAGTGCATCGATGTCATCGTTCTCTTGTTCCCAGGTTGCCCACCCTTGATCGTGCGAAGAGCAGTCCACCAGCAATCGTCGGCACGGCAGAACGTGGAAACCGTGTGGCAGCCGCATCTCTTTAACAGTTGGAATGGACAGACGAAGGTAACGCACGTTCATCTCGGATTGCCCCGGCACGACAACATTCGAGCTCACACAGAAATTCAGCGGCCCGATCAGTGCCAAGATGGCGTTAATGATCTCCACGGGCAAATGCTTGCACCCAAACATTACTGCTGTTGCAAACACCAAATCTTCGATGGGGATCACTTCACCGACCATCGCGTGTTGATCGGCACATGACAACAGCCTCGCGCCGTTGGCATCAACCAGGAACACGTCTGGACGTCCATGCTCGTCGTCGTCGCAGCATGTTCTCGGCGCCGCCATCGTGGTTCGGGTGAGGATGCACTTCGGCAGAACATAACGGTAGGTAATTACCATTCCGAAAACGCCTTGAGCACGCTCATGGTCTTCGACAACCATGGCATTGAAACTCGACTCCTTGCATACTAAACACATACTACGCTCGCTCAGCGTTCAAGCAGCAGCCGCAATTGGTGCTGGAGGTCGACCTTGCTTCTCAGCAGTGGCAATTTTCCATGATGGTCATTTCCGGACGCTCCTCTCTTCCCTCGACGATGGCTTTCCGAATGGTCAACCTTTTATGGTCAAATCCGAGGAAGAGAGGGAAATTGATGCATCGCTCCGAAAGAGACGGAGAATGGTTGCGACACAAACACCTGTGTGTCCGATAATTGTGTGGCCCACACCATGTCCGGGTGACGCTGAGTTCGTCAGGTGGTGCTGAACACCTTCTCTGCCAGTGGCAATCATGCCGGCGGCGGCGCAACGGGCCGACAAGTCGAAGAAAGACAAGGATGACGCGTTCTACGACGCTGATGATGACTTCTTCGAGGTGCGCCACAAAAATGGACTGCTTGACGACCTTGGGCTGCAGTTTGGTGGCTGGAGCACGGGTCTATGTGACTGTTGGGTCTCATGTGTCCCGAATGGGTGCATGTCAACGGTCATTCCGTGTGTGGCGCTGGCGCAGATCACATCGCGCATCAATATGATGTCGTATTGCTCGGCGCTGGCATTCTTCCTCGTCTTGTGGGCACTTGTGCTGGGTGTTGTGGCGCTTGAGGTGTGGGAGATGTACTTAATCTATGTTGTCAACGACAACGAAATGATCTACCTTGCTGGGATATGGGTCGTCGTGGTGCTGTTGTTGTACGTGGGATTGATGGTCAAGATAATGCGACTGCGGACCAAAGTCCGTATGGCCTTCCGCATTCCCGGCAATGTCATTTCCGACTTCTGTCTCGGCTTTTGGTGTCCTCCGTGCACGATCGCGCAGATGGCATCTCATGTCCAGTCCTACCAGCAAGGTTCTTGCCGATTTGGGCCACCAGACACGCTGCCTGCGTATTTCTAGTGTTATGTCACCTGTGGTATTCCTCGACCACGCTGACCAAGCCGTCGCTGTTACCGTCGACGACAGTCCAAGCCCCTGCATCCTTATCGACACGCCGATGGATGATTAGAGCGTCAGCAAGACCGGTGTGAATGCTTTCAGTGATCACCAACTGATCAGCGACGCTCTTTCCCTATCTTTACTGCATTTTTCTTCGTCCAATGCGCCTCTGCGGTCCAGAATTCTCAAGGTCCTCCTGGTTGCTGCGCATCATTTACAGAAGACCACGAGTGACTTGGTGCCGTTTCGCCAATCTCCACATGCGATTCAGCCTTCACACGCGATTCAGCCTTTACGTAAATCGTTTCGTCTCCAGATCGTCAGATCTTTGCTCGAAGTCAGTGTCAATGGTACGGGCGCGCACTGCCAACGTCGGATGCAAGCCTGCGGTTGATTCTTGTCGACCTGAGAGCTAATATCCAGCGCGTTTCGTCGTATAGTAGGCTGAATGTCTGATATCGTTCGCAGTCCAACCGCAGAAACTCACTGATGCTGAGGATTTAGTTGTTAGACCTGCTCCCCTCAATGGCATGGAATAAAACAACTCATAAAATTACAACTTTCCTCCTGAAAGTTTTCGAGATTGTGGCTATCCTAGTCCCATCCAAGCGCTTGCACTTGCGCTGGGAAATTCGTAGACTCAAACTTTTGTATGAGCACCACCCTTGAAGTTTGTACTTTTGTTGACCGTGCGACGGTGGTGGCAAGGCGGTGTTCCAATTGACGCTTGGCTTGGGCATTCACATGCGAAAACATACACGCACGTTGGCTCGTTCTGACGACCTTCAGAAGGTAGCACAGCAATTGCATGGACATCGTCGAAGCCCACGTTATTCGCTCACTGGATTGTGCAGCGCCAACTCGATGAAGGAGCCACGCCAATAATGCCCGCCTGGAAGTCGAACTCCTCGTCGATCTCGATCTCAAACGACGCCAGTAGAGCACCATGATTGACATAGTTCTTCCATCCAGGATATCGCGACCGTACATACAACTCCACCGTCGATCCAGGCGCCACACGCTGTACAACCTCGTCATCTGGCCCGAAGATCCGCCGGTGACGTCGGAAAGTGTCGTCTGCGCGGACATTGGTCGCCACGTGCACTCGATCCATAGGAGTACCCGTGCAATTCGGCGACGTCACTTGCACTTCTGACCACGTCCGCGAGTGCGCATACGTGCCATTGTGTTCTTGATCCCAGGCTGCCCACCCTTGATCGTGCGAAGAGCAGTCCACCAGCAAGCGTCGACAGGGCAGCACATTGAATCCCCGGGGCAGTCGCATCTCTTCAAGCATTGGAATGGACAGACGAAGGTAGCACAAGTTCATCTCGGAAAACCCAGGCACGAAGACATTCGACCGCGCGCCCACATTGAACGTACTGACGAATGCCAGGACGGCGTTCACGATCTCCACGGGCAACCGCTTGCACCCAACCAACACAGCGGCTGCATACACCAAATCCTCGATCGGCATCACCTCTCCGACCATAGCGTCTCCGTCGTCGAGCGACAACAACTTCGTGCCATTGGCATCAACGAGCAGCACGTTGGCCGCCGTCTTAGCCTCCATGGTGGTCGCGCTCTCGCAAGCATCCACCCAATTTTCACAGCACACAGATCTGCGCGGTAATTACCATCCTTCGAAGGGGATTCCCTTGCGGCCATTGCATTCTCTCGAGGTCTTGCTTTCAACGCCATCTCCAACCACCCCATCGATATCGCTGGAGCGTGCGTGCATCCAGCGGTTCTTCTCATCATCAGAAGGAGCGAACCAAACTGTCATCACACGGTTGCTCCACGTCATCTGGTTGATTCAATTTACAGGCGGCAATTAATGATCTGGTGGTGGCACCTGCAGAAATTGAACGACCGCCACAAGAACGTTCATCGCGTGCAATGATCTCCCGTTCACCGGGTGATTGTTTCAACATCGTGAAAGAAACACGCCTGTGGATGAGAAGTGATTTATTCCGCCAGGTGTTGCAACGTCGAAGTGATTGTTCAGTGGATTCGCCCGAGCGCCATTCACCAACAGGCGGCAGCAGACACACACAGCAGACACGCACAGACGATGACGCTCAAGCAGATCACACCGGACCAAGTGGCCAGCTTCACGTACGAGGCCGTGGAGGCCAAGGCGCTGCAGGACGCGCGCGCCATCGTGGACGACGTGCGCGCCAACGGCCTGCCAGCGCTGCGCGCCCAGGCGGCGCGTCTTGGCGACATTGCGTCGCCGGACCAGGACATCTTGATCCCGAAGGAGGCGCTTAAGGCCGCGTA
>NSDO01000799.1:0-16457 GCA_002286825.1 Lagenidium giganteum | reverse complement strand
CTGCAGCGTGACACGGAACGCGTCCGACTGGCCGTCACCCGTGCTCCGCGAGTTGGCTGTGCGGTCACCGATGCGCAAGTTGCCAAACACGTCACGCGCGTACACATTGAACCACGTGTCATGACCGCTGGTCGCCTGCGACAACGCGCTTGTGGCTGAATCATCCACCGTGCAGCTTGGCGCGTGGAGAATGCTGTGGACAACCTTGAGCGTCGCTGGCGTACCCAGCGCCAGACACGTCCCGCCAGGACACATCAGAATTGGTGACGACTGCAGATACGTCTGGATCTCGTAGGTTCCGGCACGTGGGATTGAATACTGCACTTGATAGATACCTTGCGCGGAACTGACGGACGTCGACGTGAGCACATTGCTGCGATACTGCACGGTTCGGTCGGCGATGAGCACCATCTTGGTCTCAAACACATCGGTTCCTGTGCTCCACCGGGCGTTGGCGTACGTATCGCGTGCCTGAATCGTAAAATTGGACGCTTGACCAGCAATGGCTTCGACGAGACCGTCTACGTTGCCGTATGACGTGGTGGTCGGACCCAACGACTGACTCGTATGCGGAGTTGTTGGGCCGGGTGCAATCAGAAGTGGGAACGGACTGCATTTGGTCACCTTGCCGCGGCCACAGTAAATGTCTGTGCCTGCCATCGTGCGCACGGATAGTGTGTACACGCCGCTCTTGGCGGGCAAGTACTTGACCAGGTACTGGCCCTGACCGAGATATTGCGGCGTCTCAAACGGATGTAGCAAGACGTTGCCAGAGATAGAGATGTCGAAGTGATCGCCACCAATGGTCTTGTTGTTGCCGTTCTGGTCCTTGGCTTGAATGATAAACTGCGCTGTTATACCAGCCACAGCGTTATTCAGACCATCGCCGTACGCAGTCGTATATGGGAAATCGGTGGCGCCTGGGCGTACCGAGATCGGGAACGGACTACCGACGATGTGATCGCCATGGTACACCGCCGTGGATGGCACGGGCTGCAGCGACAGATACGACGAACTCCACCGGAAGCTCACACTGGCACTTCCAGTCTCCTCGTGGTACTCAATCTTGAGGTCGTAATAGGCGCCACTGGTGAGTGTGAGGGGAAATTCTCCATTGTACCAATGGCCGAGTCCCATGTGTCGACGTACAGCGTGTGGTTAAGCCACACGCGCATCCCTTCAGTCGATTGGACGTAGAACACGTACGTGTCCGTATAAGGCACCACGAGTTTACCGAACCACCGGATACTGATGTAGTCGCGGCCGAAGTTGGTGATCGGACCGTTGCCCCAGTCGAAGTTGAGTACTGGGTCCACTCGCGAGATGACCGGCGCATCCTGAAGCCAGAAGTTGTCGAAATACAGCGCATTGAGACCGCCTCGTTGGAACTGCTGGACCGCGACGGAGTACGTGCCCGTGGCTGTCGGGATGTAGCGCCCTGTGTAACATGGGAAACCTGCCTGCTTCTTGAACACCGAGAGGGCTGGGAAGTTGCCTGTGAGCGACTGCGTCGTGCCCGGCTGTATCTCGGTCACAGTGATCGCTGCCAAACTACCCGTTAAGGTCGATGTATCCGGTACAAGGTTGCCGACATTGCCGAGATTGGTGCGGAACGTGATTTGCCATCGGAAGCGGTTGCCAGCGTCCAATTTGGCGGTTCGTGTCACGTCCACACGTGCGATGGATGGCAGGCTTTCAAGCGCAGCCTTCATTGCCACGTCGGACGCGTCGAACGGGATGGGTGGAGTGACGTCTTGCAGGAACTGCAGTCGGAAGAAGCCCTCCAACGGAGTGGGGCTGCCTCCACGTGTTTCCACCTCCTGGATCTCGTACGCGTATGGGAAAGCCTGTAGCTTGGGCAGGTCGCCAAGGTTCTTGGTGAACGACACGGTCCAGCGATTGCCATTGTACATTTCTTCTTTCTTGACGTCGACTTCCTTGATTGGACGCAGGTTCTCTAGACGCGCCTTCAGTGTCGCGGCGTCCACGTCGAACGGGATATTGAACGTCGTGTCTCCCATGAAGTTGAGCACGTACGTGCCTCCAAGAGACAGACCCATGCGGTTCACTTCCTTGACAAGTACTTGAGCGTTGTTGCCGGTCAAGGACGTCGATGCCACGGTAATGTCAGGGATACTGCCCATGATCTGGTTAAATGTGATGATCCATGTCTGCAAACCCGTAGCAGCGCCGTAATTGGCACTCGCCGTCGTCACGGTCACGGCCTTGATGGGCGGCAGCGTCAGCAGCAGATTGGTCATGTCCGTGGCATCGGCCGTCACCGGGACTGTGATCGTTCCCATACCCGTGAACGACAGCACAAATGAACCCGACAAGGCGGTCGGTGCCGCGCTGTCGTCGAGCCACGTCGTGATCGACTGCACTTCCGGAGTGGACTCGACGCTGGCTGACGTCGTCACGGTCTGCACGTCGCACACGCCCTTCTGGAGTTCGGTGAAGTACACCGGCGCCGTCAAGAGCGTGGAGGACGTCATGAACGCCGTGTCACCAACAAGTTGGAGCGATGGCAGGTCGCACAGATTGCCCGTAAACGTGACTGAATACGTCCACGACGTGACGGCGCCGCCCGTGTTCTTGACACGCGAGACACTCACCGATTGGATGTTGGTGAGCGTCTCAATGCTCGTCTTGATCAAGTTGCAAGCCGTGGCATCCGTCGTAGTAGCGGCAGCCAGTGTGGCTGCATTGACCGCCACAGTTGTTGAGGCAACGACGCCGCTGAGTCGACTGGTTGTGTCCATCTTGAAGTTGATCGTACCGGTCGTGCCGTCAAACGTTAGCTGCTGGATCTCGTACTGGACTGGATTGTACACAGCCATGCCGCCGTCCGACACAAACTGGTGCGTACCATCGACCACCGAGGGTGGTGTGGCCCACAGTTCTGTCCAGAACAAATCTTGGCCTTGAAATCCCGGCGACCGCGTCGCGTACGTCACGACGTCCCCCGACGCCTTCTTGGGCTCGATGATGAACTGGTTCGCATTACCTTTGATGAATTCGCTGATACTCACGCGCACCGCGTCATCAGCAGTCAGCAGTGGGAGGTCCCCGACCTTATCCACGAAGGTAATGTACCACACAACATCGGCACCATTGAGGTTGGTCTTGGACACATGCACCGCACCGATCGACGTGTCAGTTGCCTGAATCAGCGCTTCTAACGCCGCGGCTGTCATTGCAGTGCCAATTGGCCCGATCTGAGGACCCAACTGGTATCGCAGTCGGAATGTATTCGCAGCCAACGAGATGGTGGTCACGCTCTGAACTTCGTAGACGATGCCCGAGATTCCCTGCGTGAGCGCTGAGCCAGCAGCCGTCGTCTGCGTGCTTACCGCACCACCGGTGGCTGCAATTGCGGGCGTGGACACACCACCGATGCCGTCGCCAGCCGCGTTGAGTGCCACTACGCAGTATGCATACAGCGTGTCTGTCACCAGATTGGTATCGGTAAACTCGAGGATGTCGGGACTGCTCGATCCATCGTAGACAACAGACCCGGGCGTACCAGCTTGCATTGTTTGGACTTGAATTTTGGCGTTGCCGCCGGTCAAGCGGCCAGCAGTCACTCGCATCGGTGGCACGTCGCCGAGKTCTGTCAGGAAGGTCACATCCCAAGCCATCGCGTTGTTGGTGCCGGGCGTGGCCGTGACGGAGACGATACCAATGCTTGGCAGGTTCTGCAGTTGCCGCTGCATTTCAGCGGCTGAAGCGCTGACGAGGATCTGTGGAGTCTCGAATCCACGAAACGAGACGGTGAAGTCTCCGCCCAGCGCAGTGGTGCCCAGCTGTACGCGCGCAACAGTTGTCGAGTACGCCTTGGCCAGCACCGTGTTGGTGAGCTTGTCTGGCACAACCACCATCTTCGGTAACGAGCCGGCAAATGTGCTGAACGTCACGGTCCAAGTCTTGCCCGTGGCCAGCGACGCTTGATTCACCGTCACAGTCCCAACATTACATGTTTCGATTGCGGTCTTCACCTGCGCGATCGTGGCAGCAGTCGTCGTGCCTGCACTTAGCAGCGGTGTGGTCTTGCCGTTCACGAAGAGCGCAAACTGGCCAGAGGCATCGACGATCGTGAATGACTGGATTTCAGGCACTGGTGGATCGACGGTCGTCACGATGCGCTGGATCTCGTTGTTGACGGGCGATCCGGACGTAGTGTAGCCGCTCGTGACGCCCGGGAATTGCCACATGCGGTAGCCTAGCAATGGCGAGCCATTGCAACCGGTAAGCGTTGACGTACACGCCAATGGTGGTAGCCACCGCAATCGAATCGACGTGGCTGTGACGTCAATCAGCGATGGCGCGTTCGGAGCCGATGGCACGTTTGCGAGCACCACGGATAACACAGCACTGGGGCCGGATGGTCCGATGGCGTTGACAGCACGCACGTAGAAGCGGTAAACGTTGCCCTCTTT
The DNA here is from genome assembly GCA_002286825.1 of Lagenidium giganteum. NCBI lineage: Eukaryota > Oomycota > Peronosporomycetes > Pythiales > Pythiaceae > Lagenidium > Lagenidium giganteum. Next base: position 12,018 of record NSDO01000799.1, on the reverse strand, counting down.
CAATCCGCCAAATGACTGTGTGTACGCGTACGGGAACGTGCCCGTGAGCGTCTGCTTCACCCATCCGGTTGTGCCGTCATCCATGTACACGTCGTAGTTTGTGATGGGCGACCCACCATTATCGAGCGGCGCGACCCAGTTGACGGCGATGATGCCGTCGTTGGCAGCCGCCGTGTTGATCGTCGTCTGGGAGTCACGCGTGAGCGACGGTGGTGGATCAGGAACGACTGGAGCTCGCACTGTGAACTTGACGGGGGTGCTGAACTCGCCGACACACGCCGCGGTCGGGTCCAACGCCTGACAGAAGTTGATCGCGCACACTTTAAACAGATACGTGCGGCCTGACTCGATGACGTTGTCCGCACTTGTGCGCAGCGTCGTCTGCATTGTTACGGCGTCGTTCGGTCGGTCGTAGACCTTGCGGTAGACGCCACCCCATTCGGCGATCCAGAGCTGGTAGCCGCTGACTGGGGCTCCGCCATTCACAGTTGGGGCTGTCCACGAGACTGCGATGGACGTGGGGCTGGTCGAGACCAACGACACGGGGACTGGGGCTCCTGGCGGCAGGTTCTGCGTTGTGACAAATGGCGGCACTGACAACGCGCGATTGCCGAAGCTTACGCCGTTGCGGAAGTAGACGCGCGTGTAGTACTTGCTGCCGTAGCTCAGGTTTGGAATGACCGTCTCGAAAGGCTGGCCACCCGAAAGATCCGTAATGAGCGTCGACTGCGCCGGAGCCACGCCCTGGACTACCTCCACAACGTTCACGGTCGGTACCGACGCACCAGATCCGCCGACCAAGCCGGTGGCGTCCGGCACCAGCATGTTAACGTTGCCGATGTTGCACACAGGCAACGTCGTGCGACAGTTGTTGAACGTCACCTGCCACGCATAGCCGGTAGGCTTGTCCTGACGAGTGACGGTGACGCCGCCGATCGACGTCAAAGCTTCGAGCGCCAGCTTGACGGCCTGCGGTGGTGCATGTGGCGATAGCAACGACGTCCATTGCGTCGTCACACCGTCGTTGTAGCTCAGACGGAACGTACCGTCGACTGGAAGTGAGCCTTGCTGGGGCGTAGCGATCGTCACGGCACTGTTGGTGCCCACTAGACTTGTGGTGTCAGGCACGAACGTCCCCATGTTGCCAGCACCGACGGGGAACATGCCTGGGTTGGCAATGAACGTCACCGTCCATGTGTACTCATTCTTGAGGGACGGACCCGTGCGCGTGACAGTCACTGTGCCAACATTGGGCAGTGCTTCCAGTGTGCTCTTGACGGTCGTGTCGGACGCGTCGCAGGCGATCGGGTCCGTGTAATGACCACCCAAAGCCACGCGGAACGTGCCAAGGACGCGGTTGCCCGCGACTGATACGGGCACTGTCGAGTACGTCGCACCCTTGGTGTACACGGTGATGCCGGCACCGTTGCCGACAAGCAGGTTGTTGGCTGGACGAAGAAGCAAGTCAGGCACGTAGCCACTGTTTTGAAACGTAACCCGCCACAGGCGAGCGCCAGCAGCTTGGTCGGCTGCTGGTAACGTCAGCGTGCCATCCGTGACCACGATCGTCATGGACGAGTCTAATGCCGCGAGCGCCGACTGCACAGCAGCGATCGGTGCATTATACTGGAGCGGCACCGTGTCCACATCCTTGCCACGTAGATACGTCAGTCGGAACGTGCCGCTCACTGGAGCCTGACCCTTCGTCTTCTCGGACACGTCCACTCGGCGACGGCCATCAAGATTGATGGTGTTGCCCGTCAGCATCGGTACGTCGCCTTGCATGCCCACAACAGACACGAAAGTCACTTCGAAGCCAGCTGTGCAGCCCGTCACCGGGCACGGTGCACACGCTGTCGTTTGGCCGCCGTAGAACGCGACGGTGACGGTCGTGATCACCGTGAGTTCTTGGAGGGCTGCCTTGATGGCAGCGACGGATGTCTCGGTCGCAGCGATTGGCGCGGTCGTTTGCGAAAGGAATGTGAGCGAAAACGTGCCTGTGCCAGTGTTGAGGGCGTCACAGTTGATGCGCTGCACTTCGGTCGCAGAAGTGCCAGAATACGTGCTGGTCAACATCACGAGCTGTACTTCACCAACAGTGTTGGTGGTCGTGGCGATCGTCTGGATCTCGTTAACCACGGGGACTTGTAATTGAATTTCTTGCACTTCATCGACGATCGGTGACGTGCTCCACTCGACCTTGTATGCATCCACGGGCATTCCGCCGTCGCTGAGAGGTGAGTTAAGAGCCACAGCGATGCTGCTGCCGTCGACGACACGTAAGCTAACGTTCGTGGCAGGCGACGGAATTTCTGCGACGGCATTTCAGACAAGCAGACTTTATTGTCAGCGGCAATACAAATCAGAGAAGCACATGAAAAGGTCTTACGAGCCGTTGGGAAGGCGGATTGCGGCGTTGAGATGGTCGGTGGTCCCATGCCTGCTGGGTTGATCGCAGATACACGGAAGAAGTACGGCACATTCTCGTCTACGTGCTTGTTGGTGAGCGACAAGTCGCTGAGATCCGTGATCACGGCGCTGTCGTAGCTGATGCCTGCACAAGACGCAAGTGTCAGTGTGAGAGATGCGAGAACCACCGCCATCGCCAGTCATCGCAGCGACATCGACGTACCGTTGTTTCTGTCTTGCGAGTTGAACGGCGGCGACACGCCCTTGACAGCTTCGGTCACTTGGATTTGCGGTGCCGTACCCGTGAGCGCAAGTGTATCACCTGTTATGGACGGCAAGTCGCCCAGGTTGTCCAGGAACGACACTGTCCACGAGTAACCATTGTTCGGGTCGACATTGGAGCGCGTGACCGTCACTGAACCGATCGTAGACAGCACTTCGAGTTCGTTCTTGAGCACTGCAGCCGACACGTCGTACCGCATGTACCCAGTGCGTTGGCCGTTGAATCCCAACGCAAAGACGCCGCCCAAAACCGTCGAAGTGCCGTCCGTGTTAGCAACGACAGCGACTGTGTCGCTGCCCGTCGTCTTAGACACCCCGAACGCTGTACCATCAACGGACACTTGCATCAGCGCCAGGTTGCCAGCGTTGCCGTCGAAAGTGACGCTCCATGTGCACGAGTAATCGGTGTTCGGCGTGACAGCAGGATTGGCCGTGACCGTCACCTGCGCTACGTTGGCAAGCTTTTCGAGCTCCGTCTTGATGATATTGATGGAACCGTCGTTGACCGTCGTGACCACGATCGTGTCGTCGCCGACCGTCACTGTGTTGGACGGTGCGGCACCACTGCCAGCAGGCATCACCTTGAGCTGCACCAGGTTGCCCGGCTGTGAGTTAAATGTGATCTGCCATGTGCACACTTGAGTCGCGACTGTGGCGCTGGAGCTTACGGTCACGGTTCCGACCGTGCCGTCCAGCGCTTCGAGTTCGCTCTTGATAGCAGCGGCGCCGACCGTGCAATCACCCATGGCGCTGTTGGCCAGAATGGCGTTGGTCTTCTCGACGGCGGCGCCTTCCGTGTTGCTCGTATATACCAGTTGGAATGCCAGCTTGGACGACACAAGGTTGTCACCACCAGCGGCCGTAGTATCGACAGTCGTCACTTGGATCTTCTGAACCTCGGGCTTGGTCGACATGCACGTACCGTCGCCCATCGGATTAGCTGGGATCGGTCCCGTTGTGCCCGTTTGGCCAGCAAAGCTCGCTTGCAAGTAGAAGAACGTGGCTGTGGAGACCCTCGAACCCGTGGCCGTGGTTACCCGGACATTTTGGACTTCCTGGACCGTGCCGGGCCTCACGCGCGTGACTCGGATGCCCTTGGACACGACGGCATCTGTTCTCGATTCAGTGAGCTTGGTCGTGTCATACGTGAACGCTAAGAGACTGCCTTTGAGTGTCAGGAATGAGATCGTCCACGTGTAGCCGTTTTGTGGGTCGGCTGATACCGTTCTCGACACGTCGAGGGTGCCGATGTTGAGTTTCTGTAGCTCGGTCTGCATGGTCGCGACGTCGCAGTTGGACGGTAGGTCGACCGTGGACACACCGTTGTACTTGAGCTGGAACGACCCGCCGAGTTGATTGCCTCGCACAATCTCGGCCACACTCACGGCAGCGCCCGTTCCCAGCAGCTTCATGTTTGCCCCGACAGTGATCGGCTGCACGTTCCCCGTGTTGAGCGGTGAGTTCGACATGAACGTGACGCGCCACTTGTAGCCAAACTGGTAGTTGGGGCCCGTGCGCGTGACAACGACATCGTCGATCGACTGCAGCGCCTGCAGCGCTTGCTCCATGGTGACGTCGCTGGCGTCGCACGGGATGTCGGCCGTGGTTTCCCCATTAAAACCGAGCGTGAACGTGCCGCCCGAGATGATGTTGCCGTTCGTCGGCGTATTGAGCAGCACCGTCGCGCCACTGCCCGTGAGGAAGCTGGCTCGCAGAGTCAGCTGCGGCACGTCGCTCATGGACGGATCGAACGTCACGCTCCACGTGTAGCCGCCCTGCGCGTCCGGCCCCGTCCGCACGACGTTGAACACGCCCGTGGGGCCGATGTTGCTCATAGCATTCAAAATCTCTTTGACGCCCGATCGGTCGCCCGACGCCGGTGCATTGAAGCCGATGACGCCCGAGATCTGGACGCTGCCGCCAGCCGTGGCCGTGGTGTCGAGCTGCAGCGTGAACACGCCGCCAAGCACTTCGCCGGGCGCGGCGGCCGTCGTGATGGTCTGCACCTCGGGCACCTGCGTGGCGGTCGTGCTGATCTCCTGCACTTCGTTCACGTCCGCCGCGTACGTCTGCACCGTCTGGATCTCGTTCGCGCCCGTGAACGTCGAGGTCTGCACCACCTGCACCTCGCGCACGCCGGGATCCGGGTCCCATTCCACCAGATACGACGAGATGGGGCCCCCGCCGTCGCTCGTGGGCGGGTCCCACGCCACTGCGAGGCTGTCTTGGCTCACGGTCGAGAGGCGCACGTTCAGCGGCGCCGACGGCACCGAGATGGCCGCCACGGCCACGTGCGCCACCCACGCGCACAGCACGATGGACATGCGCAGCAGCAGCAGCAGCAGCATTTTTACTATTGAGCAACCGGCTTGGGCGTGGGCTGGTGCTTCAACTCACAGCCACACGCAATGGAAGGAAGCACTTGGTGGGCCACAGCGCCTGGGTCTGGGCACGCAGGTTGCCGTGCTTGGCGCGGCTGTTTCTCCTGCGCCGTGGCGGGTGCTCTGCTGGGCTGGACTCGGCTCGCCTGTGCAGGCAGCGCGGACGCACGCGGCGCCCCTTGTGCGCGTCGCTTCGAGGCCATCGCCCCGCGCGACCATTCCGGCAGTGGCACTACACTCGGAGCCGATGACCGCGAGGTACCGGTATGCGTAGCGAGTGCATGGGGATACCGGTATTCGTAATTTACACCTGTTACACGTGGAAATTACTTATACCACTTGTTATCTAAAAAAGAGATGTGATAGTTGGTGACATGACTAAATAATACGGATACATATCTAAAAGAGATGTGATAGTTGGCGACTTGACTAAATAATACGGATACGGCGAGCAGCAGCTTGTGTGCTACCCCAGTAGACAGATGCTTTTTCTCCACGCAATGGATGCGATGACCACGGGGTCATCGTAATCTGGGCATTCATCGATTGATGGACGGCGTTCTGGCTCTGGTTGATCTTGACGGTGGCGTGGTGAGGACGGGGGCGGCGACTTGGAAGCAGACCGGCGGCGCTCGTCGCGAGACGTGAGCATCATCGAGTACATCAATCCCGCAGCAAACATGGCCATCGCCAGCATCGATCCCATGTACATACGCTGCCAAAATAGCAGGCCAAAGCCCTTGGCCAGCAAGATCGAGCGCGACGGAAATTGCAACGCGACGTTGCGTCGCCCCATGCAAAACGACGATGACGACACCATGCTGGCCGTGGTTTCCTCATTTGACTCGTTGTAACGCTGGCACGCAAAGCCCACTCGTCGTTGCTGTACGTCGAACTCGGTGTAAAACGAACGCATGAAAATGGCGCCAAGGATGATCACATCTTGAACACGCGCTGTTGGCGAGCCAGCGGGTGCTTCGCTACTGTCCTCGAACATCGCGTGGACATCGATCTGTGGGGTGCACACGTAGCCGTCGCATCGGACGTAGTCGGCACCGTCCAGAATGAGCACGTGAGGCGGCTGCTTCTGCTGGGACTGAGATCGGGAAGGTGTGGACGCGATGTCGAAGGTGAACGCGATGGAAGGAAACATGGACGGCGAACAGCGGACGCAAGAGTAGCCGCTGATGGTGTCCGCATTCTTCTCTAGCGCCACTTGATGACCCTTAGCTAAGTGCTGCTGCATCGCAAACATGGACGCAGCAAACACCTGTGGCGGCAGCAAAATCAGCGACGTGCCCGAGTCCACAATGGCCACGGCGTCTTCCGCTGTCGTCATACACGACGCCGGGGCAGCCATGGACGCACTCAGCTGCGCAATCTCGTCGCCGTTTTGATCGTCATCGAGAATGGTCATTTGCAACAACGAGACGGCCCAAAAGCCCTGCGCTGGGCCGACTGGAAAGTTGATCAACGGGAAATACGTCCACTCGACAGCTTCAGCGCCTGGTGCCAAGGCGAGCTCGTGTGCAACACCGCCAAGCACGAGTTCGGAACTGGGCAGTGCGCCTGGGAGTGCATTGACGAAGATGGAAAACCGGGAAAGCAATGACTTGGAATGGTTGCTGACGACGACCGACTCGAACAGCCCGGGGTTGGCAGTGATCAGCGCCAGCGATTCGAACGCGAGACCGACAATGCCGTCTGCGCGGAACCGCTGAAGCCGGTTGGTGGTGCGATTGACTTGGCCCATTGAAACGTTGCCAAGCTCCATTGCTCCAAGCTGCAAGTGATCGCGCATGATGGACCCTGCAGCGTTGCCGCTTCCGTATTCGATCTCGAACGCGTTGGACGTGGGCTGGTACGTCGATGATTGTGATGAACGAAATCGTCGAACCCCAGCGCACACGCTGCACGACGAATGCGGAAGCCACACATCACTGGAAGTCAACATCGAAGTTGTCAATCGTGCCGCTTGACCATTTTCGTCAATGCAGCTTCGCTTACCTCGAGCCTGTGTCGAAGATGACGTGAAAGTCTTGCAATGGTGTGCCGACGCCGATTCTACCGAAAAATTGCATCTGCTCATAATTCTCGAGAGGAATCCTCACCACGGACGTCGCACCGACATCAGCAACAGCCGCCGCCGGCGCCCAGCCAATGCCCAGCAGCGCCACGGCTGCTGCGCAGAAGCCAGGAACCATGGCCATGACAGTGATGTTGATAAGTCGGCAGCGCACGTGCCCGACTGCCCGAGGTCACACGGCATCATCCCTCGAGCGTCCTGCCCGCTGCATTCTCTCGCAGGTCGAGGACGCCCCCACCAGGCCGCGAGTCTGCCGAAATAAGTGCGAGAGAAACTTAATCCGTCGCCTCCGGCCTCCCCGGCGCATTTAGTGTGCACGACACGATGACAGCTGCCGTTCTTCATGTGCAAGCTGAGCAATCCATGTCCAAGTTTGCAGGAGCGGAAATGAGGCGCGCAATGTGTGCTGTTGTGGTGTTGGGGGGTGGAATGTCGCCAGAAAGATCGAGCGCTTGATGTTCAAGCTCCAAAATGCTCGGTGGGTGGCGGTATGATGTGGCTGGTTGAAGCAAGCCACGTTGCTGACTCGTGCTGCAAGATGCAAGATCCCACAGGGCAAGTGCGCCGAGTCCATCATCTCGTGGGCTTGGCAAGTCTCGCTCTCCGTTGACCCGTCCGACCAGTGGAAGCGTGCTGAATTCGCGTGTGATTGCCTGGCTGGCGCCGATGCCGACGGCGACAGCATTAGGCAGAGAATGGAGGACACCACCACCAGTAGCGCTGAATGCCCGCTGTTATGATTTCAAGGTGGCGCGTCCCACTGAGAATTGCGCACTCAGCAATGCTGGGAGCACATGCTATGGCAGCATGTGCATGCGGGTGGGTGGGAGCCTGTCGCTCTGTCATGGCCACCCAAGGGCGCTTGACACAGGTGAGCAACCTTGAAGCAATCAGCCCCTGGCTGGCTGGCGAGCTGGCTGGATCAAGCTGAGGGAGAGGAATGGAAGAGCGCGTCATCACCTGCGCTGGGGCAGCGCATGTCAAGATGTTGGCACGACCGCTGGTGATGGCGAGGGATGGGAAGCTGAGCATTCCATGCGGTGGTTGACATGTGCGCAGCTGGTGATGGCATCATTCGCAGGCGTTCCAAGTTGACGCAGAATCTGCGACGTCACGGTGCGAGGGAGGGAGGGAGGGAGAGAACTGTGAGGCTCAAACGCATGCTGTGGGCGTCATCATCTCATCGTGTGGCTCCAGTAAACAGCGCTGGATTCCATTCGAGTGGACGAAACACAGCGCGTTTGGTTGGAGACTGAAAGCATCGAGCTGTCTCCGTTATACGGGGATGCGACGTGCGCGACCAGCGCCATTCAAGCTGCTCAAAGAATTTTTTGACGGCGGTGGCACCTGAGTCACCGATTGCCATGATGATGGCAATTGCCGCACATGAACTCCATGGAGAAATGCTGAGATCGAGCAGTTGGGATAAGATCACAATCAAGCCCCCGTCGGCTGCGGCGACGGCTGTCACAAACACCCACATTCCTCACATCTCCCACACCCTGCCGTGCCAGGAATTGGAGAAACTTGCTAGCACACATGAGCCACCGCCGGCACTGACGGAATGGGTGGTGGTTGAGCTTGCCAATGCTTTGTCCCCGCGAGCTTTCTCGTGATGTCCGCATGCAGCTCCTGTGGCAAGCACAGCACACGAGGTGGGCTGTCGAACCAGCTGGTGCGGCTTGCTTGCTCCATGCTCCATATGTTTGGTGGACGGACTTGGGTCGCGTGTGAATGGCTGTGGCTCTGTGCGCGCGCAGGACAGCCGCCAGCTGCCTCACCACTGCTGTGTGTGCAAACTTCCAGCGCCGCGATCACAGGCGTCCAAGGGATCGTCACTCAGCGTGTCAGACTGCTCGGTGGCCCTCCTCAATGTCCGCAGACTGCATGAGGCTTCAGATCTCACAGTTGCTTCTCTTACAAATAAGATGGGCTCCTACGACTGTTGTGTCTGTCGTTATTAAACGTGGGAGGTGGGATCGCCAGGTTGGACAGCGTGAGCTAATCCCTCACGCAGGCCTTCCGCTTCAACCAAGCCCTGCATGGAGCGTCCAAGCACTGAGACCCATACATCCGCAGCGCCAGCTGGGGGCACTCGGCACGGCTCCAACTTGGTTGCTCAATGGAGCTGTTGATTGCGATCAAGACGTTTGTGGTCGCTCGAGCAGCAAATCCGACAAAAATCCACTTGATCTTGTGGTGGAATATGATCCTTTGGTGCGGTCGGAGGATTCTGCCAACTTTCTAAATGGTTTGCGTTTCCATTTCTTTGCGTTTGGTTTCAGTCTGATCCCACGCTTTGTCCAACGATCCCGCATCGTTCCCAGCGAGATTGGTGCACGGCACGTCATGGCCCCGGGCCAGTCCAGTCCAGTCTCGCCAGCCAGGACCAGCAAGTGCCACAGTCGGCGTGCAGTTCCAATCGCTGCTCCCCATCCACTGCGATGGCCACGAGCCATGCTAATGTTGACGGAGCGTGCCCAGAAGTTGGCCACGCGACCCCGAAAACTCGCGCCCCAAACACAAAGCCCCACAAAGCCGCTCAAACTCCCTGTGACTCACAACACCAAGCGTGTGGCTGCCCACTTTTTGTGGGTTGGTACACCCAACTTGTGAGTCAATCGAGCAGAACGCAACTCGTGCAGCGTTGGCGATTCCCACGCCAGCAACGAGGCAGCCCACCACAGTGCCGACGGCGAAGGCGCGTGGCCACAAACCACACATCATAAGGGCAAACGTTATCGCTTTTCTGCTTCCCTGGATTGGAACTGCTACTGCTACACGTAAAGTGACCGAAATGACCGTAGAGATGCACGAAAGCCAACCGTGTCCACCGTGTTGGCGCGTGCCTCATTGAAGGCAGCATAGGGAACGTCAACCTGCTGCTGCTGCTTGGCTCTGCTGCATTGCTTCATCACGGGGGGGGGGCGGGCCAACACGACAACCAAACCAATCAATCCAACAACGACGCCAACAACAACAAGAACGACGTAGATTCACTGGATCTTTGCATCTGTCACGTTTTCTACGTTTTCTCTCGTCGGTGTTCCCACCGGCTTTGCCCGCTTTGGCACCACCTGGGTCACAACAAAGCTCTCGACCGCTCGTGTGACCAGGGACGGAGACTTGCAACGGCTTCACACCTCTCCATCGTGTGGGAGCGAAGAACCGTCATGTTGCCGTCGTCCTCACGCCGGATCTCCAGCCTGGCTTGGCTCTGTCGAGCGAAATGGAAAGGCCACTACCATGGATAAGTCGCAAAACAAACAAGTAAGTTGCATGTTGTGGGAAATGTCCCGAAACTCAGACGCAGTGTAGTCGGAGCATATTTCCAACTCACTTGTAATTGGCCACGCAGGTCTTTCGACAGCCTCAAAAGGTGACGTTCCAATCACTCACCGCGTCTGACTTGACGAGCACCACTGATGCTACTGGTACCGATCATCACAGAATGTCGAGAATGCTTCGCTGTGCTTTGACAGTGAGTGCCGTCGATGGTTTGGGCTGTGCAGGAGCAGCGCCGAAGTTGACCTTTTATCTCAGCCTCCCACCATTTTCAACCAGTTTGTCACCACGGTGTCTGGCTTTCCAGTGACTTCCAGACAAGGCCCGTTTTGGGACCAGCTTTACCTTTCGGTGGTTCGTTCACCACATGCTGCTGGAACTTCTGCTGCCAGCTGCGCTGTTGGTTTGAGGCCAGCGCCAAGGTAACGCAGCCGCGGGCACAGTGGCGTTGATTAGTCCGGTCCGATCACGCAGCCCACGCCACGCCGCGCACCAGCCGACGCCGCTGAGCACCCCGCCATCAAGGTGCAACAACGGACGGACGCAGCGACGCCGGGTGTGTGAGTGCTCCCTCGGCCTCATTCACCCATTTGCGTTCTGGCAAGCACCTCGAGTCGCACGCGCCGGAGATCGCCACGCATCCCTGTTGAGCCATTGAGCCATTGACCATGATCATGCAGCCTCACCCTCCCCGCCACCACTCGGACCATTTCGTCTGCAAGCAAGAGCCCCGCGCAGGATCGTTGCTGCCACGAGCGGCCATTGCGCATGACGCCGCATTGCCATCGTCCGTGGCCGCCTCCCAGTCCGTGCCGTCTGTCTTCCCGTTTGCGTCCGTCGAGATGTCCAAGCCTCTGCTCCCATCCTTGTTATATTCGTCACGCCCATGGCTCCATGAGTCACCACCGTCGCCGTTCACTGGCAACAACAAGTGCGCGCTGTCGTTCATCCTCTCGTCTTCGTCCGAGGGTGAAGAAGACATGGAAGATCAGATCGCACCCTCGCTTGTGCCAGCGCACCGCAAGCGGACAATCGCTAAGCGGCGACGCTTGGAGCAGCCCATGGTCATCAAGCAAGAACCCTGCACAACCATCACACCAGAGAACACCAGCCGTAGCGCTCCACATATGACCAAGGCTGGCAAGAAGGGCAGCAAGTTCTGCATTGTCGACGGCTGTATGAGCCGTGCCAAGCACGCCAAGCGCTGCTGGAAACACGGTGGCTCCGTCAAGTGCAAGATTCCAGACTGCATCAACCGTGCCAAGTCCAAGGGTGTCTGCTGGTCCCACGGCGGCGGCACGTCGTGCTCCTTCGAAGGGTGCGACACCATCTCAGTCTCCAACGGCTTCTGCTGGGCCCACGGTGGCGGCAAGCGCTGCATAATCCCACACTGCTCCAAGCCAGCGTATGAACGCACCAAGAACTACTGCACTACGCATTACCAACAGCACTGCGTCGCCAACTAGGCGAGATCAGTTTGCCCCCCCCCCCCCCCCCCTCGGCGGTGGCCAGCCTACTCAACTGTAGTCCATTGTTTCCGTTTTACTATAAGTTGGCGAGCGTCCGCATCATTTT
>NSDO01000798.1:0-16567 GCA_002286825.1 Lagenidium giganteum | reverse complement strand
AGCAACCACTTTGCTCTAAGGCACAGAGCAACCGTCCGTGGTTGCGTGGAAGTCAACGCTTCCTATTGCACTCTTGTGCTGTGTGACGTGCCTTGTCACACCACCGCACAAGGTTCAAGACAACGCCAAGCTGCAATTGAATCCAAGCTGCAATGCGCTTTGAACCAGTCGCCAATGGCTATTACGTTGGAATTTTAGCCTCCAAACAGCCCGGACATGAACGTGCTTGATCTGGTTTTTCTAACGCCATACAGACCCTTCAATACAAGAAGGCAAGCAGATCGATTGACGAACTGATCAGCAACGTTGTCGAGGCGTTTGAGGAGTTGCCAGCGGACACACGGGATGACACCTTCATCACGTTGCAAACTGTCATGGAGGCGTGCCTCTTGGCAGGTGGCGGCAACCAATTCAAGACACCGCTCATCAACAAAGACAAGCTGCGTCGTGATGGCGATGGCATCATTGTCGTTGAGTGCTCGCAGCCGGCGTACACTGCGGCGACGCTGTGGAAGTGATTGTGTAGGAAGAGGCTACAGCAAAAATGCACTTTATTTTGGTCATCTGCCCAACTTCAAAGTGGAAAGTCATTTTGGGCTAGATTGGTACTTAAGTAGAATCAGGTGCAGCTCGGCACCACCACGAAATGGCTTTGCTCCCTGTGTGCAAAACACTGGGTCGCTTCCCACAAGCTGTAGCAAGCGAAAAACCGCACCACGCGTCATTCGGAAGTAAAGAAGAAATTTAGGTGGACTAAGACAGTCATGGTCGTGCAACAGATGTATCCATCGATCACTCCGACAACGGTAGCGTGCTGGCCGGCTGAAGTACCGCGACCTGCGAACTCGCTCAAATTCTTAAATGACCTGGTCGTCTATAGCATCCTCACAAGAGTCTTCGCTGTCCGTGGCATATCTCATTGCCGCGACATTTGAACGATGTTCCACTTCTCGTTGAAGCGCATGCAAGGTCTTGCCTCAGGACAGACCAAGGCAGAACTCGTGAATCTCTTTCAGTGTTGGTGGCATTTTCTTTTCAGCCATCCCGCGCGAAGTATGTGGGACCCTCATTTGGCCACGTTGGCAACTGCTCACAAGTTTTTTTGCAAAGATGCCCCGCAGGTCGGAGCGCAGATCCATTGCGGATAGAAGTTCTGATTACAGATAAAGTAGATTCTGAGCATGCGATGTCAACTAGTTGATCAACTTGTCGAGGGGAGTGGAAGTCCGCAATTGGAATGTATCGGCAATAACAGTCTTCTCATTCGAGATGCCCCCATAGTCTCTTGCAGAGATCGAATGGTTGTCTCAAGGAGACCTCCTGAATGGTTGTCTCAAGGAGACCTCCTCCTTGAGACAACCATTCGATCTCTGCAAGAGACTATGGGGGCATCTCGAATGAGAAGACTGTTATTGCCGATACATTCCAATTGCGTTTGTCACGCAACTCGGGCACTAGTTTCAGCGAGATCGCTCTCAGCCAGATTGTCATCGGTTGATGCCGCTAAAATCCCTGCCTCACGCTGCTCAATCCGATGCACCGAATCCCGTACTTGAACAAGTACGCCTGTGCGCTCAAGGTTATCGTTCGACCCGACATAAGAACAAGACCTGCAGACAAGAATCCGCTGAATCCAGTCGATGCTGAGAGCGGGACACCATGTGAGATCTCGATGACGCAAGATCAAGTCGACAGCGACGGCCAGTGCAGTTGGACAAAAAGCGAAAACACTGTGATCTGATCTCTACCGGCACGAGCATAATTGACCATTGCATCCGCGAGTTTGTTGTACGCGCGGCAGCTCCTCGCTTTGCGTACCATTACGTGGAAGCTGCTGGTCTCCGTGGCCGAGGCATGCCCACAGCAACAACACCGGCCGACATTAGTGGAAAGAGCAACACATTTGGCGATAAAAATGTCCCGTAGCTTAGTGGAGGTGAGGTCGGGGTAAGTAGTAAATGTTGATGCAAACCTGGGCATTCACTTTGCGAGGGATCCCTCGGAGTCACCGAGTGTGGTTGTGATCACACTGATTTCCTGGTGCCCTCACGCACAAGCGAAGGGTGATTGATTGGGCGTGCTGAGCAGTGCTGGGAAAATTACAATTGCTGAGAGAGAGATCGTGCCTTGGTTCCCTCCATAATGGCACCATATCCCTCCACATTGGATTACACTAAGCTAGTCTGGCGCTTACGTTTCCTGCCATCTACGTCTTGCATGGTAGTAGCAACTGTCAACTCCGTCCATAGCGATCGATTGGCTTCAAGCAGAAGCATGCTCTCCACCATAGCAGGATCTAACGATTTCCGGCTGTCCGTTAAAACTCTCCCGGCTGAAGCAAATGGGGAAGTGGAATGTCAATTTTCTCCGTCGCTCCTGGGCACCATCCCTGATGGCCATAAATTAGGAACCACAAGGGACCTGTCCCCTAATATTTCCAAGGACTGGCGCGGACGAGGCATTAGCAGCGTGATGAACGATTTGCTGCGGCTGTCGAGCCCCAATGCGCTCTTTCTGTGATGCACTTCAGGTGCCACTGCGATTGGCAGGGATGAGCATGTCGATTTGCGATAGCAGTTCGTTTGTTTCGCTGCTCCGGAGATGACGTTGCTCTCGCAGTAATTCTTGCTCGTCCTGGCCTGGCCTAAATTGGCTAGAGTTTGCTGCTTTTCTTGATATGCGTGCGATCTCGTGCGATCTGCGCCAAATTCTTGCTGCAGTCATCGTGTTGGAAGAAGGTGCATCGCCGGCGCTAATTGCATTAATGTATCCCGCGCGGGACTCTTCGATGCTTGCGTGTATTTACGACGCACAGTTGCGCACATCACGAGAGCAAGTTGCTGCGCAAGAGCACAGTGGGCAGAGTCACCACCTCAGTTCACACAACCGAAAATTTGCTCTGGTATCAACTGCAATCAAGGCTTCGCCGTGATCACCGAGCGGCTTGAAATGCTTCCATTGATATGCTAAGCCCGGATGGAAAATCCTGTCGTTTGTCCGTCACTTGGACAAGTATGCTAGTGCACTCATTACAACAGTTTCGCAAGATAGGTGGGCAAGATATGCAGACAGGTAGCTGCTAACGCCAGTCGATGCTGCCAACGGCACACCATAGGAGATCTCGATGATGCAGGAGATCATGTCGACAGTGATGGCCAGTGCAAGTTGCGCCAGGAGAGAGAGCACCGTGATCTGATCCGTACCGACATCCTGGTTGGCGCCACTTGACGTCGACAGCGTTATTCGCGGCAGCGAATACTTTGGATGGCCACCCAAGAACGAGTAAATCACAACGGAACATGCGATGGCCATATACTCTGAATGCATTTCCTGCGCACCACACCGCGTTAGTTGAGAGAAAGAATGCACACGATAATCAACTCACAGCCAAAATTTCTGCTGTTTGGAACAGTAGCCGTCGATCGCTCCAGCTATGTACAATAGCGCGGGTCGAGAGCGTCGTTGCGCTGCCGTGCCGTTCCGGCATCACACGCCCAGAGCGGTGTCGGCGAAGCTCCCAGCGTACTAGGACAGTTCGGAAGATGCGAACGCCAATTTCCACGAGTCCCATCGTGCCCAAGATCGTCCAAGATTGGTCATTGCTGTTTTTGGCTTGAGACCGTATCAACACAACGCGCATCTGCGTGCTGATCAGTACTGTCGGTACCATCACAGCAACGTAGACAGTGGTCGCGTGCACGCTGGGTCGCTTCAGCACTTCCCGCTTCGCCAATTCCTGCAACGCCAACTTGATAACCACACTGGTGACGGAAAACCCAGTCACATTTGCGCTCGCGACGTCCGTGCTGGCACAGTGCACGTACGCGATCGACATCCACATCGCGAAAAATATTCCCGGATGGCGTGTCTGGTGCTTCCAGAAACGTTTCCAGAACGGCGCACGGTTGACATAGCCAATCACTTGACCCTGCAGTGTTTCCGTCTGGAAGATACTGCGATGTGTCACGTCGACGTACACAAACACGGTGTGGAGGACCATCGCCTCGGCGTACAGATGCGCTTTGTAGGTTGTGATCGCTGTGGTGGAGAACTTCGCGATGATAAATGTGATGGCGCTGAGGATGCATCCACAAATGAGCCACGGGAGCCGCATGCGGCGATACAGCATCCGGAAACACCACCATGTCGAAGCTTTGGCTCCCTGCTTGCTGATGAATTTGAGCTTGGCCAGTGACACGCTATGGACGAGCATGATAACAAATGTGATGAACAAATAAGACGTGATGTCAATTCCGACAGTGAATGACGTTGTCGACTGGTCTGCAGGTCCCCGAAAGGTCAGGATGTTGCCTTTCGACAGAACAAAGCTCGCCAATATGGCAATAAAAGCGCACAGCAACGAATTGCGCAATACCACCATCAGTACGACTGCAGCCTCCGACACTGGACATCTTCGCAGCAATCTTCGACGTCGTGGTGGCGGTGGCGGTGGCGCAGGCGCCGTGCGAATCGCCCATCTTACAACGTGTGGTTCGCGGGGTGACTTACCGCTGGAGTTGCCGAAACGCGTAGGTGCTGCCATCGGGTCATTCATCAACATCCCCACAGTGGTGGCCTTGCTGCACGTTGCGTGCTTCCGATCACCTCTACGCGGAAGCTGCCGGTCTCCGACGTCGCGCAGTGATCAGAGGAACAAAACGATCCAAATTTAGCGGCATGGTCAACACATTTGGAGATAAGAACCAATGTAGCAGCCACACGTGGTGAGGAGGGAAATTGGATCATCCAATCCACAATTACGCGCTTTATAAGTGATGGTTGGACTTGAACGCGCTTGACTTCGCCACTGTTGGTCTTCTTTGGCATCCTTACATTCGTGCTGGTGGTAATTCTATAATGAAAACTCGATTGTGCGCCTCAACCTGGCGCGTTACTTTTTGTTGTTGCAACTGAAGTATATTACGTCCAGGCGGACCTAATACCTAATGGAGCAGCACGCGGCATTCTGTTGCAACTGAAGTATATTACGTCCAGGCGGACCTAATACCTAATGGAGCAGCACGTGGCATTCTCACTATCGTTGTTCTGAGCTCCTGTCCGTTTGTGCACACCAATGAGCCACATCGTGGTGCGCGAGGCTTGCTAGCTTGCGGTGGAGAGGAGTTGTCGGATGTTCCGATGTGCTTGAGCGGCGAGTATCCATCGCCCAGTTGGCCGCGGCGTCAGCCATCTTGTTGTACTGCCTCAGGTGATGCCGCCATGTCAAGGTCGCAAATGCTCCGGTGTGTTCCAGGATATCGGCATGTATCGACGCCAGGTGAGGCGCGGTGGGCGATCGTAGCTGCTGGAACATGTGGACAATGAGAAGGGTGTCGCCGACCACGTGAAGGGCCTGGTATTGACGTGCCGCAGCCTCGGTAATTCCGTCGCGCAGCGCTGTGTACTCGGCGGTGTTGTTCGTTGCTGGGGCTGGTAGATAGCGACTTCCAATCCACACAATGTTGACGCCTGAGCTGGTGGCCTGAAGCAGCACCGCTCCTGCACCACCCGTGCGCCTCAACCTGGCGCGTTACTTGGACAAGTACGCCAGCGCGCTCATGATGACAGTTTCACCAGATAGGAGAACAAGCGTTGCCACCAAGAACCCGCTAACGCCAGTCGAAGCTGCCAACGGCACGCCATGGGAGATCTCGATGATGCAGGAGATCATATCAACGGTAACGGCCAGTGCAAGTTGCACGAGTAGAGAGAGCACCGTGATCTGATCGGTGCCGACATCTTGGTTGGCGCCACTTGATGTCGACAGCGTTATTCGCGGCAGCGAATATTTGGGATGGCCACCCAAGAACGAGTGAATAGCAATGGAGCAAGCGATGGCCACGTACTCCGCGTGCATTTCCTGCAGCCACATCGCGTCAGTCAACTCAAGCAGGATGATTAAAAGTGCGCGATCATGAACTCACAGCCAAAATTTCTGCTCTCTCGAACAGTAGTCGTCGGTCTATCCAGCTGTGTACAACACCGCGGGTCATCAGAATTGCCGCACTGCCTTGACCTTTTGGCATCACACGCACAGATCGGTGTCGGCGAAGTTCCCAGTGCAGTACGACCGTTCGAAAAATGCGAACAACCATTTCCACGATACCCAGCAAGCCCAACACTGTCAACGCTCGAGTGTGAGTGTTGTTGGCTTGAGCTCGTACTAACACAACACGCATCTGCGAGCTGATTAGTACTGTCGGGGGCATCACAGCGCTGTAGATAGTGTTCACATGCACGCTGGACCGCTTCAGCACTTGGCGCTTTCCCACTTCCTGCAACGCCAACTTGATAACCACGCTGACTACGGAAAAGGCAGTAGAGTGCTTGGTGGCCAGCTCCGTCGTGGCACAGTGGACGTACGCGATCGCCATTCACACAGCGAAAAAGAATCCCGCATGACGTATTTGGTGCTTGAGACATCGTTTCCAGAACGGCGCACGGTTGACATAGCCAATCACTTGACCCTGCAGTGTTTCTGTCTGGAAGATACTGCGCTGCGTTACATCGACGTACACGAACACCAGGTGGATGACCAACGCCCCAATATACAAATGCGCTTTGTAGGTTGTGATCGCTGTGGTCGAGAACTTGCCGATGATAAATGTGATGGTGATTGGGACGCACCCACCGATCAACCATGGAAGGCGCACACGGCAGAACAACAGTCGAAAACACCACCACGGCGTGACCTTGGCTCCCTGCTTGCTGATAAAGGTGAGCTTGGCCAATGCTAAGCTACTGCCAATCATGATGACGAATGTGATGAATAAATACGAAGTGATGTCTATACCGACCGCAAACGACGCTGTCGACTGGTCCGCAGGTGACATGAAGCTGAGCAAGTTGCCTCTCGACAGAACAAAGCTCGCCAATGTGGCTATCAAAGCGCATAGCACCGAATTGCGCAGCACCAGCATCAGCACGACTGTCGCCTTCCACACGGAATAGCATCGCGACAATCGTGCGCGTCGCGTTAGTAGTAGCGGTGACAAGGGCGGCACTGTTTCCATGCTGACCAGGGGCATCCATGAACAAGTACGCACAGGATGCCTCTTCACACACAGCGTGTTGGCGAACTCGTCGCGGCGCAGGTACTGGTGTCTCTGATTAAGCTAGTAGCCGCGACCACCAACCTCGCTACTCGCTGGGAACACAGGCCACGAATTTAGCACATAGCCAACTGTTTTAGCGACACATTGAAGTTGGCTCGTATGGAGCGCACTCGTACCAGATTGATTCCTCGCAACACTAGCCCTTCAGCGCAATTATTCGCGCACCTCTATACAGTAGATCGTCGTTGTTGCTTCCGCGCACATATTCACTGAAGATTTCGTGGGAAGCTGCGGTTTTTCCCATCTTGCAGGCGTTTGCCCGGAAGCGCATACTCGTTGCCTTCAATAGCAGAGGCTATACGGTTGTTGCCATCATTGGACGAAATATCTCTCATTGAACGGATGCAGTGGCCCATCCTGGCTCCTCGAGAGTGGAAGGTGGCGCAGTTTACAAAAGAACGACACACTGTTTGCGATTATATAAGCATCGTTATGAGCTGCAGTTAGCAGGCCAGACGAGTTGGCGCTGGGGTCGCGCCCTGAGTGGTCTGCTGCTGCGCAGGGTTCGATGGCTTATCAGCCGCTGGCTTATCGGACGATGGCTTTGGGCTGCTCTGCTGGGCAGGGATTGATGGCGAAGGCTTGCTCGCCGATGGCTTGCTCGCAGCAGGCGATGGCGATGGGAACACGACGGTTGGCGTGGCCGTTGGTGTGAGAGTGGTCTGGTTGGCCGAAGGCGTTGGCTTTGGAGCCGGCTTTGGGGCAACCGTCGAGTTCGATGGCACAGGCTTTGGGGCAACCGTCGAGTTCGATGGCACTGCCTTTGGGGCACCAGTGGTGGCCGACGGCGCTGGCGGTGGGGCAACGGCGGCAGCGTAGTTGCGCTGCCACACCTGCTGGTCGATCTTCTTGCCGTCCTTGTTGAACACGTTGTACGTCACCGTCATGACGCTCGTGGCCAGGTCGAGGTCAAACACGGCGTAGCCGTAGTTCTTCTGGTAGTACACAACCTCGGCGCTCGTGCCCTTGGCTGGGTCGTTGTCCATCGTGCGGCCGCTTCCACCCATCATGAAGTAGTCCGTCTGCGCCGAGCGCAAGTACTGCATGTCGTGCTCGTGGCCGCAGAAGTACGCCTTGACCTGCGACTTGGACTCGAGCAGCTCGCGGAACGCCTGCATCTTTGCGTCCTTCTTGTTGTCACCGCGGCCGCCGGCCGAGTAAATGTGGTGGTGGCCAAGCGCCAGCACGTACGCGGCGTCTGGGTCGTCCACTTCCTTGTTGATCCAGTCGAAGTGGCTGGCTGGGTCGATGATCATCGTGTCCGTCAGCATGAGCTTGATCTTCTTGCCCGTCGTGCCCTTGGCGTCGACACTGTAGAACTTCTCCGGCATGATCCAGTACTCGGAGCCAGGCTTGGTGGCCTTGGAGAACTCGACCTCGGCGTCGGCGTTGCCGTAGTGGTCGTGGTTGCCCAGCAGCGAGATCCACGGCAGCGTCAGCTCCGTGCCAATGCGGAAGCGATCGTACCACGTGGTCGTCCACAGCTTGTCGTCGATGGTCTGCACGCCCTTGTCGTAGAAGTTGTCGCCGAGCGCGAGGATGAAGTCGATCGAGCCCGTCTTGGCGTCGGCGAGTACGCCGTCACGCACAGCAATGACACCGCCGTGCTCGTACGTCTCGCCCCAATCGCCCATGCCAATGAAGCGGATGTGGTCCGACTGGCAGTCCAGGTTGAGCAGCTGTGGGTTCTGCTGCGACAGCTTGCAGCGTGCATCAGCAGCAGCAGCAGCAGCAGCAGACGCAGACGTGAGACCCAATAGACCAGCGAGCGTGAACAGCGACTTGGCTCCGAGCATTGTGGTACGCGGTCAGTTGATGGATATGCGCGGAGTGAGGAGCTCTTGAGCAGTGCACGGCGAATTGCAGAGTGCGAATGAGGGGAGTGGGTGAGCGGGGCGTATTGCTGCGTGGTCTGGTCTCGGCCAACTTGGCCACCACGCCATCGACGTCGCGGTCGTGTGAAGCGATCAGACATGGGGAGACCTTGGGAGATTCGACGCATGGCTCCTCCATGTGCACGGCTGCAGCACGTTTTGAGCCCACCTGGTCCCAGAAAGCGGACGCGAATGGGTGCATTCATTGCCTGGTCCGTCAAACCTGATCGGCGAGTGCATCAACTTTGATGGACGAAAGACAATGGACGGTCATGCTTGCTTGCGGAGCATGTAATCCTGCTGGTCTGATGCCGTGCTGTTTATTTAGCGCAGACGTGTTATTGCATTGCTGGGCGCTTTCGTGTTTCTTGTTTTCTGTGTGTGTGTGTGTGGGCGTGGGCAGACGCCAAGACCACCGGGAATCTTGTTCCGTGGGACCAGCCACATGTGACGGCCTTTTTCTTGACGCGCAGATGGTCACGGTTGATGGGAGGGCTCAGTTGTCCGCGGGAGCACGAGATTCATGCCGCGCACTGTCGTCAGCATTCGAGCAACGCATGGAAGCGGAAGAGCACACACGCACGCGATGCGTTTGTCGATGAAGCGATGACTTTCGCGCTGCGGACGCAGTCGCATGCGAATATCGATGCCTAAACCTTTGTCATCAGCTGACGATGAAGCATTGATGGATGGGGATTATTGGCGGACGCCACCGTCATGAGACGTCATTGGACTGTCCATTGCTGATCGCAGTTTGTCAATGCATTGGCGCGGCGGACGTGTGCCTTTCTGTGGAGTTTGTTCCCAGGACCGTCGATATGTGCTTGCTCGTTTGTGGTCTACAACCAGTGGTTGGACGTGGAGAGCGCTCTTCGTGGACCTGGTCGATATTTTGTCATGTACGCGTGCTTGTCCCTGATCGTCTCGCCTTGTGGTTCGAAGACGACAAAAGCGTCCTACGATGGACTGAGGGTGCTTCCCGAAGGACGCAGTAGAGCGTGATGTACTTGGTCCTGCTGAAGCGCACCACGTAGCGCCCGCATACACGAACAAGCAGGCATGCCAGGGTCCACATGAAGCGTATCATCTTCGACTACTCCGCATCCGGCGTATTGCACGACTGGATAGTAGACCGCAGGTTAATTGCATGTGCGTATCTCCAGCTGAGGCGAAGGCGTTGGACAGTGCGTTGAGTGGCATGTCGGCGAACGCCCTGCAAAGTAAGCGCCATGCTATCTCTCCGTGTTTGGGCACACCAGTTGAGCACACGAAACACTGCACGAATCGCACTGGAGGTCACTCAGCGACTGCGCGCCGTGAGCAAATAGAACCGAGCTAGCTGCAGCCATGCTTTCGTTGATGGTGTTTCCCTGCGGTAAGGTCTTAACTGGGGAGTTCCATTGATCGTGGGTGAATGCCTGCTCCACCTCCCCCAAGAACACAGACTTGTTTGCCAAAAGAGTCAAGCTGTACGTGCTCGCCACGACCAAGCTACACACATAACGACAGCAGCCCCAATCGAGAAGCGCTAGGACGCGGTGTCTCATCAAACCAACTCGTGTATGACACGCGTCGTGTTCATCGTCGCCGAAAGCTGGGTCTGCTGAAGTTTAAATTGTGCACCATCAGTCAGATCTGACCGATGGTGCGCACTTACGGGGAGATAGCCAATCATTTTCACCAATCAAGCTGCACCATCACATTTCCATCAATCACACCCTACGTCACTCAAAATTGATTGTTGCTGTTCCCGTTACTTCCACCATCAGAATTGAGGAATTTCATTTTTCACATTTCCTTCAGCAACCGCAGATCAACACCAGTGATGTCCCTGGTGGTTATGGCTCTCCACTACAGCTCAACCCTCTACAATACAATATTCTGGCCCATGACGGCTGTTAGGTTTGCTGAGCTTGTTGGCCTGGTGGAAAGCCTTCGTTGACGTCTTTGACCCAGATGCGGAGCGTGTCTAGCTGGAGCATCGAACTGCCTGAGCCTGATGGTGAGTTGGGATCGTCAACGTTCATGGCTTGTGCTACAGCGGCCGCTGCGATCGGTTGCGCTGGTTCCCATTCTGTGATCAGGTCAATATCTTTCCTGTAGTTTTGCAGCAAGTCTGTCAGCAATCGAACGAATTCGCTTCGTACTTGAGGTGTGATTTGAGAGATTTCGAGGGCTCGAGCGCGCAGATCTTTCGTTTGCTTGCACTGTAGCAGATCTGCAATCCACGTGAGGCAAAAGCTGAACTTTTTGAGGTTGGCCTTGCAAATGCCGACGCGCAGCAGCTTCATCAGATCCTGTTCGTGCGCCAACTTGGGACATTTTGCCACGACAATCTCTTCGATGCGCTCGAACAGCGCGTCTTCATTCTCCTTGCCATGCATACCCTGACCATAGCACTTCTCGCACAACTCGTACTCTTGCTCGACCACACGGCAAGTGCGGCAAACCCACTTGCAACCAACTATCGGTCCGCGCCCACACCCATCGCAAACCGACTCGTCGTCGTCCATGGAGGACGCATTGGCGGTTAATTGTGGCTTGTGCCTGTTCAGGCGGTCTTTCATGTTCCCCATCATGCTTCCCATGATTTTCTTTATCTTTCCATCGCTGCGTTGTTGTGCTGACAGATTTGACATTCCAGATCCACTTCGTCGATCCCCATCGTAGTCCATTACGTTGGTCGCAGATACAGTGCCTGGACTTGCCCCGGTCGACGATTTTGTCGATTCGGCGAGCGTCGCTTGCAAACTATTGCTGCTGGCACTGCTTGAGAGCTTGTTTGGTGCGAATGAGTAACGACGCGTCGCTGCCGGTGGTGGACTCACGAGAGGCTTGGAAATGTAGACTGCCTTCGTTGGATGGAGCTCGCGGGGTCCGTGCGGGATCGCAATTTTCTTCGAACTGTCACAGTCAACACAGTCAAACAAATGGACTTCTTCGCCTGTGGATGAACCCGCCATTGCCACCATCGTTTCGGCTGATGCTGGATTTGTAAATGACGTGCGCTTGATGGGTTGTGAGCCTTGCGAGGGCGGTGCTTCCATGGCAGTAACCACCGGTCGCGGTGGCGGTGGTGATCCTGTGATACAAGCCAACACAGGTGGTTGCGCCACTTCAGTCGGTCGACACACGATCTTGACATCCAGTGCCTGCTTCGAGTACGTACGCCCAAGGCATTCAAAGATGTACGAGCCCTCTGACTTGTCCTCCTTGCGATCGAACAGCACGGGCAGCAAGTAGCAGAGCAGCACTTTCTTCAGATCGCTGGACACGTCGTCGAACGATTCCTCCCAGCAGCCTGGATCAGCCCCGCCACCCTGCTTCTGCGCTTCCATCTTGCCGTGGATGTTAAGGATTTTCTTGAGCTTTTCGCGCTCCACCGCCGACAGCTTGTCGACGAGCTGTGCCACGGGCCCGACCTCGGCCGTCTTGTGCTCCATGTCTGCTGCCCAAGGCACCCAGATCTGCTGCGGTAGTGCCGGGTGGCCGTCGCCTGCGTCCGCTGCCGCCAACATCCCGTTCTGCTGCTGTTGCTGCTGGTGCTGGTTGATATGTTGCAGGTACTTGTCCTTCCACGTCGCCACGGCGTGCTCGAGTTCTTCCATCCGGCGCTGCATCACGCGCAGCTGCTGCTCCTTGAGCTGCAAGTAGTTCTCTTTCAGACACAAGTCCTTGGTCAACGTGCTGTTCTCGAGCTGCAGCGCCTGCAGCTGCAGCTGAATCGCAGCGATGTTGTGTTGCACATTCGTCACCGCTGCCATCGCCTCTCTCTCTCTGTGGATGTCTTCCGCCGTTCACAGCAGCCACACCGCTTGGACAGACGCACACACCACCGCCAGTCGTGCTCACCACTCTATGTCCTCCCTCTTGGGCTTGTTCTGGTGATCTCTCGATCGATCTCACCAGCTCGATCGMTCGATGTCTTCTCTTGGGGCTTGAGACCAAAGCTTCCAGAGCTCCTCGAACAACGGCGGACCTGCGCTGTGATTGGGCCACAGAGGGCGCACCCCCTGATTTTCAGCAAATCAGGCGCGTCCATTGGCGCTGACAAAACACCGCTAATTCGGTCCGAATTATTCGGGGGCTGTTACCGAATCATGCTGGTCATGAATCCACTATTTTGACCAATCATGGGTGGTAGAAGATATTTTTGGCCAAGGACGTGCCGTGTCTTTTCGACGACCTTTGCGCCGGGATGGCTTCATTCATACATGCTGCGGCTGCCAGTGACAGCTCCGACGACTGACGTTGCGGTCAATGCCCCTGCGCACATGGCTCTCGCTACTGCTGATACTGCTGCTGGCGCTCTACGTGTCGACGTCAAGCGCCTGCGCTGCTGTGCACGAATTCCAGAAAAATGACACGCTGAGGTTGCTGCGACTTCCACTCGACAACCACGGACAAATGCAATTTGTTGGCCTTATCCACGTCGGGAACCCCAGGCAAACGTTTCGCGTTATCTTCGACACAGGATCGAGCGATACGTGGGTCCCCAGCTCCGAGTGTGCTGCGTGTGCTGGTCACGCGCGGCTCCGCCTTCGCAGCACCCACCGTGGCGAGCGCTTCGAGGAAATCTACGGCAGTGGCGCCGTCACTGGCCACGTGGTTGAGACAGCGCTCGTGTTGGGGGGACTGGGGTTGTCCCTGCCAGCAATGCGCATTGGTGTTGTCGATCGGCAGGCGCTCAACATTGCGCGCATGCAGGCTGACGGAGTGGTGGGGCTTGCTATGAAAGGTGTGGCTCACTTCACCCATGAAGGTGTGTTACCATTGGTGGTCGAAGCAGCGGGTGGAGAGATGGCGAACAAGTTCTCGTTTTACTTCAATCCGTATCCTGGAGCTCTTCCGCCGTCGCAACTGGTGTTGGGTGGTGCTGATCCCTATCTTGCTGGTCCTGATGCCACGTGGCTGCATTTCCCAGTGATCCAACACCCTGCACACGCTGCGTTTGGCTTCTGGGCACTTGCACTGCAAAGCTCAACACTCGGAGACTTTGATATTGTTGCTGAAGTAGAACTGATGGCCGTGATCGTGGACTCGGGGACATCGATGATCTTGTTGCCTCCAATAGCGTTCGACATCGCAATGGAATCGATCCAGGAAACCCTTTTGGCTATCGGCACAGCTCTCGAGGTGCAAGCTGACGGAGCTGTTGCCTGTCGCCAGTGCCAACACCATGATTTTCCCGTGCTTTCGTTTGAATTTGAGGACATCCGTGGAGCGAAGCGAACGTTATCGCTTCAAGGATCGGACTACGCAAGTTGCGATGGCTCGCGCTGTGTGCCGCTGATAGACTTGTCAACGTCGACATTCATCATCCTTGGCGATGTATTCCTCCGAGCCTACTACACTCTATTTGACCTCGGTAATCATCAGGTCGCATTTGCATGCCCGCGTGGATCGTGTGCAGGTGGCCATCGACCGCCGTTTACACTGCCAGTCAGGGTGACAGCTACACTGGGTGGTTCCTGGTCGTGGTCTCCGCTCCTGCGATGTACGTATGGCAGTATAATCCTCCTACTTCTGTGGTTTGCCAAGCGCAACTCCAGCACAGATGTACAGCCCCGAGAAGGTGTTCGCCGAAGTTATCCAGCGGTCGTGATCACGGCGTGCCAAGCCTAATGAGACACCGATGTCGGGATGTATTTCACAATTTAGGTGCGTCATCGCTCTCGTGATACCAGCAAAGTTACTCCTCGGTGGCAATGGTCACGATCGGGCTCTCCAATTGGCACTCGCTTTGTTTGATCTGCACCATCATCTGTCGAATGGCAGCGCGCGATGAAAACCAAGTCACTTGACGATCCTCGCGTTCGTTGCCTGGAATGTGATAGCGATGGCGCACATGACCACGTGCTTGACGAACAAAGCGCTTGATGAGGATTAGCGATACCACCAGTAGGATCATTGCCAGCACGCACAGCAGCCAGAGCATTCGATGTGAGACATCCGTTATGTAATATAGCACCAGCAACGCTGGAAAGGTACATAGCGATAGCACGGCTGCACCAAACGAGACAGCGTAGAGATAGAGCGCGCCACAGAACGAGTCCAGCTTGAGGTGTGCGTCGATGCGAGCAAGCAACACACACGGGCAACAACACGCCCACCAGTCAAGCAAGGACCGCGCGTTCCATGGTTGCAGTCGCTCGATCCACGCTCCAGTGCTGTTCAACTCGTCTCTTGTGAGTAGGGCGACAGGGACAGCCATATGGATGGCATCAGGAGCCTGGCCTGCGTCCTGGAGAGCGATGTACGGTGAAGATGTCGTCGCTGGTGGCGCCAKGGGGTCTGCCATTGCTTCGGCACGTGCTTAGTTTGATCGCGAATGGCAGCAGCTGACGACTCATGGAGAAGGCTGGGCCAAAGGGGAAGTTCTAAATTGGTGCGCTCCAAATCGTCTATGGATAGCAAGCGAGAACGCTGCTTCCCCGCCTTGCCAACAGCGACATGCAAGCAGCTCAGCGTGCTTTATGAGTTGGTGATGTCTTCAGTGATGCTCCTCTGGTTGTTGCTGTGATGCACCACTGACCGCTGCTGCTGATGCGACACTGCTTCCTCTGTCCACGACTCGCGGTTATGCGAGATCGACTGATTCACCTGTAGGCTGAGAACTGTGACCAATGGTTCAATCAATTCATTCATGCACGCACGTGATACCATAAATGACTCCTCATCCAATTCTTTATCAGAGCACCGAGCAAGGCAAGTCGCGGGTGTTCGCAACATGATTGCATAATGCTCGCTGAGTTTTGAGCGCAGTATGAAATAATGTTTTCCACACCAAGGACACACCGTAACGTGCAAAATCACATTGCAACATTATCCAAGCGTGAAATGTGACACGGGTACAACATGTGAGAAGATTGTTCAAACCCGATCGGACTGGTGGCAGTCTGGTCAACGTGTGGCAGCGACGGCCTCAAGCCGTCTCATTCTGCTTTCCGCTCGATAACCACGCAAACCAAGAACATCGAAAGGGGGAATGTCCTCTCCAGCCACGCCAACGAAGCCAGTCGCCACGGTCGACATCACCGTGACCACGCTGTCGCCCGTACAGAGCCACCATCGGACGGCTCCGCCTCTCCACGCCGTCTTCGCCTGCGTCAGCACCGAAAACGCCGTCTCGACCAAGCTGCGCCGCGGGGAAGGCACTAATCTCCCCCGGCCGTGAGCTACGCAAACGCAAGGCCTCGGTGTGTGACGATGAGACGAAGGATCCCACGGCGAAGAGCTCAACGATTCGCGCGAAGCGCCCCACGAAGGTGCACGAGCCCTCCGCCGAAGAAGAGCAACGCCGCGAACGTGCTGTTCCGCGTTGCTAAGAAGCCTGGCGACAGTCCAAGCCCACCATCGTTGTCTCTTCTGCAGCGTCTGCTGAAGGAGCAGGAAGCGATCAAGACAAAGCACGAAGCGGAGATGAAAAAGGTGCTGCACGAGCTGTCGCTTGTGCAGCGCAAGGTCAACGACGAAGGGCGCCGCGCGAAGATGGCAGCGTACTCGACGCCTCGCACCCAAGAGTGCCTGCAGCCCGAAGCCGTCGCCGACGCCAACGCCGATCCCGACGTCGAGTCA
>NSDO01000794.1:0-16996 GCA_002286825.1 Lagenidium giganteum | reverse complement strand
GTTATATATACTATCGATCCTTGGTCTGCCTGGCTATTGCGCATGGCCCATCGCGTTACGGTGCAAGTTCTGGAAATCCGTGGCGAACGCTCGGGACGCGTCGGGTTGGCCACTTGGAGACGCTGGGTTCGAGAAGCCGCCGAACGTGGACCACTGCTCATGTTGCGGTGGCTGCATGTCGGTCTGGAAAGGGTTCCCCGTGGCCTGGTTAGGCTTAGCTGGGAAGTCGTCCCATGGCGTGAAGCTTCCTGCTGTCGTCTGATACATTGGCGTCTGCTGCATCGCCATTTGCTGCATCTGCTGCATCGGTTGCGTTGACATTTGCTGCATTGGCATTGGCTGCACGGGAGCCATGAACGTCGGCGAAGATGGTGACATCGCCATCGTGGGTGAGGATACCGACTGGAACTGATGGTTGAAGTCATCCGCGGCGGCGCCCATCGGTGAGACTGGCAATGGCATCGAGAAGCACGCCTCAGGTGGTGGCGGTGGACCTTGACTTGGTGTCGAGAAATCGGTTTGGAACGGAGTGCTCGACCAACTGGAACTGGATGCTCTCTCGGAGGACACTGGAGGTTGAGTGTTGTTAGCGGCAGCACTTCCACCGACGAAGGCGTCGAACGCGAGACTCTTGACGGGCACATCCAGTTCAGTCGATAGCGCAATCTCCTGGGCAACATCCTTGTCTTTATCTTTGTCCTTATCCTTGTCCTTGTCCTTATCTTTCTTGCCGAACGAGAACGCACTGAATGCGCTTGTCTGGCGATCGGTGTGGCGTGAGATGTCTCCGCTATGCGAGTGATAGCACGTGTGGCTTACCTTGCGCGGAGCCGCCTCACCATCTGTTGCGGCAGATTTGTCCTTGTCCTTGTCTTCCGCCGCCGCTGGTGGTTCAATGCCGTTGAAGTTGTTGACAAACGTCTCGAGCGAGTTCATGATTCCACCGAACATCGACTCGTTCTTCATCAATGGCTGTAGCTTCTTCGATTCATCGTTCAGTTGAGTTGCATATTTAATGCGGAACTCGATGAGCTGTGATCAGGAAACAGCATTGAGCAACCCCACCCAGAAGCAACGCACATGACTTCGCAGGGCACGAGCACGTACGCGATGGAGAATTGGTGTCAGCGTTTCCTCGCGCGAGTTGACGAAGTCGCGCAAGTTGGCGATCGTTGTCTCGGATGACTTGTTGTAGGAATTGGTCGCGGCCGTGAACTTCTCTTCGTTCTGTGCGTGTGCAATGCAGAACATCAGACCACCGACACGGCACACAATCGGCAGCTCTATCGAGTACTTGCCCGCACTAGCTTCTCGACGTCCTTGGGCTTCTCAGGTTTTCCTGACCCAGATCGCTTATCACGGGCCTCGCGCAACGTCAAGACCTTGCGACTGTAATGGTCGAACACCATCTTTTCGTCGTGGAAAGTAGCAACCTGTTGCTTGAGGGAGTTGGCTTTCCCCATCCAGCCGTTGGACGGCCGAAGCACGCGTTGTTCGAAGCGCTTGACTGTATCGGCCATGAATGTCACGTCAAGACCACCGAATGCGGTCTTAATGTCGCTAGCGTAGCGCTTCATCTCCGATGTGTTCTCCTGTGTGGCTGCGACATTGTCGATGGCACTAACGAGCACTTGCGCCGACATATGCATTGCTGGAGTCATCGGTAAGCTCAGTGTTAGCTAGTGACGCTGATTGTAGAGACAAGAAGCGACGAACAACCTTTGAGAGAGATGATGAAGCCTCGCAATGCGCTGTCAAGGGACTCGACACCGCCGTACGCCTTTTCAAAGCCGGCATACGCGAGATCAAACTGCACGTTTTTGCTCGGCTTTGTCGCACCAAGCTTGTCAAGGAGCTGAGAGAAGTCGCACCGAGTCAGCACTCTAAGGGAGCCATAGCAACAGAGGTAGACGAGTTGGGAACTGACCTTGTTCTGCGCACGAACGCGCATGGACGACATCTTGGCGACCGCGGGTGCCGGAGCGTGAGGGCGAAGGCAGCGACGCGAGCTAGCAGTTGACGGGACGGGATCTTCTGTTGTTCTCACAACGCAATGCGATCGATTGTGAGGTGCCCTTGTCTTTGAGAACCAAGCTAAATTAGTGACCACAGTCGYCCCCACGGAACCAGAAACGAAGATCCCTCGGAAGTAGGCCCGAGGCAGCGCGGATGTTGTGTCGAGTTCACATTCCAGCAGACAAATAACGCAGCACTTGGGTCTTAGCCTGGCATCTGTTCTCATTTATTATGCTCCGGAATATGGACCCTGGTAAAACAGATGCTCTTCTACGTATGCTTTCTCCAGTGGACAGCTCTTGGTGCACGTCGAGATGACGAGTGTGCCCCAATCGCACGTTTGTTCCTTGATCTCACTGATTGTGCAACTGCGATCGACCTGGAGGTAGAACAGCAGTTGCGGCAGCACCTGGAACTCGAACGCACGTTCACCACCGCACTTGGGGCAGTTTGGAATGTCGCCTGGTTGCTGCAGCGCGCCTTCTGAATGCACCCAGAGGACGCTATCGTTCTGCCAGCGGGAGTAGCGCAGCACTTGGTCCTTGGCCAGGGCGATGCGCGTGAGGAAGCGAATGTAGTTCTTGTCTTGAGCGGACTTGGCGCCCGTCAACTCGTTCAGCTCTTTCTGGCTGATATCGATTTCCGAGTCGTCCGTGAATGGGTTGCTCTCGCCATCAGTACTTGCGGTATTAGACTTGTTCTTGTCTGTGTGAGCATCAAGCGTCAGTCATCTCCGAAGTGGGAACTCGGCACACAGTAAGTATTGTTTCCATCTCACTCTTTTCGTATTCGTTGATCAGCTTGCGCTCATGCCTGTGTGTGCATCCGCCATCCCATGTAAGAATACAACTGGGTTGATAGCAAAACATGATCAACAGAATAGTATACGCACTCGTCCACAGCCTCGCCGCTGTCTGGTTCGTGCTCGATGCACATGTCGTACTCAGGGAACACCCACTTGGAGCCCTTGGTGCGGATCTCATCCTTGGTTTCATCCGACTCGACGAGCGTCTGAGTTTCGAGGCTGCAGGCATGCAAATATCACGTCAAATTCTCTGCCATGGCGTGGCAGCTACGATGCCGCCAGCATGTCGACACACACAACACACACCACTTCGCGCAGTCGGCCTTGTGGCCCTTGTTCCAATGGTCCTTCTGATGCGCCTTACAGCAATACTCAGCCACGTGGCAGGCACTGCACGTGAACGCAGCGCGTTGACCACAGAGCGCGCACAGCGATACACCTGTGTCTGAACGCTCACATGGCGGCGCATCGCTCTCGGCCGCGTAGAACGCGTTCTCGCGTGGCAATTGGCATCGGAACACCTTTCCCCTGCAACATCACTCGTCAGCAAAGCGCAGTCACTGCACGTCACATGCCAACCAACGAACTGCACGACGTACCGGCCTTGCTTCGGACATCCCGC
The DNA here is from genome assembly GCA_002286825.1 of Lagenidium giganteum. NCBI lineage: Eukaryota > Oomycota > Peronosporomycetes > Pythiales > Pythiaceae > Lagenidium > Lagenidium giganteum. The sequence goes on along the minus strand of NSDO01000794.1, from coordinate 13,553 downwards.
CGAGCGACAGCAGAACACGTACAAACTGCGATGGAACGCGTCGACTTCTTCGTCCAGCGGGCAGTAGATCTGGAGCAGGAAGGACAGCGGGTTGGTGCACTCGGCACACGTGAGCTGCTCGATGGTGGGCACCGTCGCTGGGTTGAGCCAAATGGGCTTGCCGCCCACTTTGCCGCCGTCCCATTCGCTCCAGTTCGGGTTGTTGTGCAGCAGCGGCTCGTCGTCCGACGCGGCCTGGAACTTGGTCACAAAGCCCAGCTCGACCTCCGACTCCTCCACTTCATCCTCGAACTCGAAATCTTCGTCGTCACTGTGGTAGCTCATCGCGACCTTGGTGTCCGTCGCCATCGTCGTCGTCCGTGTCGTTGTCCGTGTCGTCGGCGTGATGGTGCTCGCCGTGCCAGTCGAATGATGCACATGTTGCCTTTCGCAATTTCATCCAATCACATCGATTTATATGTTGGGAGAGTACCGTGATATACGTCACGCTGCTTGAACCCACGTATCAAGCCTCGGGTGAGGGTGTCTGACAATAGCGCACCGCTCTTGCTCGCGAAGGTGACGGCCGCGATGATGAAGCTCATGGGCTCATGGCGCTCGTCCACACGCTCGACGGACGTGGAGATGGTCGATATCGACCTGGAGAGTGGCCAGAGCGACTCACTTACGCTGCCGCCTGGGCTGGTGCCCGGCCGACCGCTCGCAGAAGAACGACGCCGTCTGGTGCGTGGCTGAGGTGGGATGTGATGATGAAGATGTCGTCGAGTGCTGAGTTGTTGTGTGGGAGCAGGAACGAGAGCTCATCCTCAAGTACGACACGCGTGAGCTGCGTCGCGGCGAGGCGTGGTTCCTCATCGAGACGAGCTGGCTGGACGGCTGGATGGCCTACATCCTGAGCGAAGACGACCCGGACTGTCCCGTCGTCAAGCCAGGCCCGCTGACCAACTACACGCTCTTCGACGCCAAAGAATACTGCATCAAGAAGGATCTGGTTGCAACGAAACACTATCGGTACGTGCAGTGCGTCATGTATGGATTGATCAGAGCATTTGATGTTGATTCTCGATCGATATGCATGGCAATATCAGTGGTGTCAATCCTCAGGTCTACGCGCTGTATGCCGAGCTGTACGGCACAGCGGGTGCCAAACCGATTGCTCGATGGACGCTCGACATCTACGCAACGCCCGTCATGATCGACGACGTGCGCGAGATGCTGCACCCGCACGAGCTGCGTGCTCGCGTCGAAGTATCGGAGCTGAATGCAAAGTTCGACTTCGACGATGAAGAGGAGGACCGCGACCAAGAGAGTTTCCTTTATCGATGCTGCTGCCGCTGCCAGTTCCTCGTTCCAATGGTGGCCAAGCTGTGCTGTGCTGGTCCAACGTATGCGCGTGTCAGCGTGATGGACGAGAAGAACAATCGTAAGAAGAGGAAGAAAGGTCGACGTCGACGCTCGTATGATGACGACGACGACGACGAGTCGGATAGTCAAGAGGAATCGGAAACGCGCGGGCTGCTGGGATAACTGTACTCGCTGGCGACATGTTATTTATCGGGCTCACCCAATGTGAATAGACTGAATACGACTGGCGTTTGCCGTACTCTCCACCTTCACTTTCGGTCGCTGTCTTGAACTACAATCCGTGTTAACTGCCCCATTGCACGGCATGCTTGCGCATCACCCGGAACGGTACGACCCAGATAATGCCTGGTGCAGCACATGATCGCGTTGTTAATCTTCATCGAGTCCATCGAGACGCATGAGAAGGATGGTTGCTTTCTCACTCACCAACGAATGGTTTGGCCCACTTGTTGCCTGTCGGACGATTCGACGACTCGAGATACTCGCTAAACTGCTGTTGGTCGTCGAGCACTCGGTCTTGGTACAGCAAATGCAAACCGCCATGTTGAGAGGGATCGTACTGTGAGAGCTCGCTGTACTTCTCTTCGATCATTCTCTGCAGCGATCGCACACGCACACACGTTGATGAGCTAGTAGTCAAATCTCTGAGACTCGCTGGTTACGACCAACCCGTATTTCTGCGACTGGCGTCGAAGGGTGAGCCTGGAGCGCGAAATATGGCCTTGACCACACGGCTGGTTAGCAGCATTTTCAACACAATACAGCATCAACTTGGCATACACAGCGCTTTCTTGGCCATGCGGAAACCGCCTGGCGTCACGGACCCAGAAGTGCACGAGGTCGCGCACTCGGCTCAGACGCTTCTCGGCCTGGCGCACTTTCTGGCAGGCTTCGTCGCTGAGCACGCGCTCGTACGGAAGCAAGTGCGCCGTTGGTGCCGCCTCTACCGGGCCATTCTGGACGCCCGCAATGCGCGCGGCGTAGTCCTCCATTTCATCCACGCCTAGTCTTAGTTTGGCTGTAACTGGGTGTCTCTCAACAGGCGCGTCGCCTGACGACCGAGGACTGCAGGCTTTGGGTCCTGACTGCAGTCGTTTGCGGTCGCAGGTCATGCGCTCCCGTGGCCATGGTGTGCGCCCGCGATCGCACGAGCGACGGCGATCGCTGACGACGGTGCTGTTGCAGAAGCTGGAGCCGTCTGCACGACTCAAGGACCTCCGTGAAGATCAGGCCGCAGTCTCAAATCAGCAACAACTGGTGCTAGAACGAAAGATCGAGCTGCTCGACCACCAGCGCCATGCTGTGAGTCGATGGCCGCAAGTTCGAGCCCTCTTCGTTGCGATGACCAAGGCACTGACCAACGCTGCTTCGAATATGTCTCCGACTAAGGCTGTGCATGACCGAAGCAAAAGCTGGGTGCGCGATATAGCTCGCGAGTGCGAGCGCTCCTTCCCCAAACCTGAAGTGAGTGCGTTGCAATTGGAGATCGCCATCAGCCATGCGCTCAACATCAGCCTCACGGTCATTCCCTTCGTGGAGGTGGCTGCGGCACTGCGAGGTGTGGTGCTGACGTTCCAGGACGTGCCGGCTGCTATGGTCGACTACCGGCGCATTCTTTGTGCTCTGAGCGTGCTAGACAAGTGGCGCCAAGGCGAGGTGGCGCTGCTCATGCACTGGTGTGACTTCTTCACCGTCTTCCGCGACCAGGTGCCCGTGCTGTTGGCGAAGGATCTGGCACCTGTGCTGCACACAGCCTGCAACTGCGAAGGCGACGAAGTCGCTTTGGAGCCGTACGTCCGGGAGCTGCATCAGATTGCTGCAGCTAATGGAGGCGTCGTGGCCGAGCGAACGCTTCGCGTATATGTCGATGAACATCCAACGCTGAGGCAGATCTTGCACGACCAATGCTGGAAGCAGTTGACTGACGACATGCGTCTCAAGTACTTCCAAGAGCTGTATGAGCAGGCGCATCGGCGATGGCACGAAGAAGACATGAAAGCACGTCGCGAGTACGCGCTGAATATCTGGCGACAACGCGAGCCACGACAGCGGATGGCGCGGTGGAAGCTCTTTACCAAGTACGAGCGCATGAAGGCTACGAGTATAAAGCACTTTCGTCATTTGGCACTGACAAAGGGCGTCGAACGGCTGCTAGAGCAGCGAGAACGCAGGCAGCATGCACGACGACAGACCGTGAATGCGCGCAAGCACTACTGCACGACGCTATTGATGTGGACTTTCGATGCGTGGCAGTTGTTCCGCTTATCCATCTTGCTGCTGTGAGTTTGCTGCTACTTTCTTTTGCTTCTTAAGCGAGTGTCAGCAGTCAGACTGATCTAGTGGCGATCGTTGACGAGCAGCGAGGACTCTGTGCAACGGAGGAGTGCACACCACAGACGACATGCCCAACTCACGTATCTATGGCGACATTTGGTTCAGTATTATGAGGTCAGATTGTCCGTTGCTTCTCTAGTAATCTTCACAGACTCGCTCGCACTTACAGCTTCGTACGTGCTCACAATCGTCAGGAAATGAAAGTTGTCCGCGAGATTCGACGGCAAAAAATGGACGAGATCAGGCTTCGACGAGAGCACAAAAGTGAGTGGCAGCGCGTAGCAGTGGATAGCACATGGTAGTAGCCAATGCGTTCATTGCTTACGCTTTATCCCAGTGCTTGTGCAGATCATGGCGCAGTGGAAAGAGTTCGTGGTGCGCCAGCTGGAAAGCCGCGACGCCGCGACGCGACAAGTTCATCTGCACCAGCAAGTGCACGAACAGCGGCAAATTCTCGAGGAGTCGCGGTTAATGGAGATCGAAGAACGCATCAGTCACGCCGTCGAAGCCCGCGAACGCGAGCTCGCCGAAGAAGCCGTGCGGCGAGCCTTCCACGAACAGACCGAAAAGGTCTACGAGAACCGCAAGCTCAAGAAGCAAGAAGAAGAACGCATCCGCTACAAGCGCGAGCGCGACGCTGTCATCATGGCCGATATGGAGCGCATGTGGACCGACATCGAGCAACGCACGTGCGCCGAAGTGCGCGCAGCGACGCTGGCATGGTACGAGACGCCCGAGGGAGTCCAGGCCGTCGAAGCCGAATCCACGCGCATCTTCGAGCGTGACCCGATCGCTGTACAGAAGCAGCTCTTTAGCAATCCGGAGTCGCTTGCTTTGCCAGGATGCGTGTGGCAGCTCAAGCTCGAAGACTATGGTGGACGCTACGCCAAGGCGTTCTACCTCAACATGGACACGTACGAGAAGATCATGTGCGATGAACTCGTGTTGGAAAACTGCGAAGACATTGCGCGCGAAGTGATCATCCAACACCGCATCGACGAAGCCAAAGCACGCGTACAGGCGCGTGCAGCACAAGTGTATCGCCAAAAGACCGAGCAAGACGCTGCTATCAAGATCCAGATGCTGTTCAAGTGTCGCCACGCGCTGCGAGCCACTCGCAGCGTCATCCGCAGCATCTTTATGAAGCGCGTCGATGCCGTGACAGGTGACGTCGTGTACTTTAACATCCGCCGCCAGGAGGCACGACGAAAGCCGCCCAAACTCATTGGCTCGGACGAACCGCTCATTCCAGTCGAGTCGACGACGTGGATCCGGCGCATTGACGACGACGGCAACTCATACTTCATGCGCCTGGACAACGACGAGACCAGCTGGACGCCGCCAGACCATTACATCCTGTGCGATCGCTGCCATCACAACTTCGTGACGCGCCGCTGGAACGAAGGCGGCTCGCGCTTCTGCATCATCTGTCACGCCGAAGGCGTCAAGAATGGCTTCTTTCCGGAGGACGCCACGTGGACCAAGCTCACGGTGCAGCCTGCGAAGTGCGTGGTGTGTCGCAACTCATTGGCCGACGTTATCTGCCACGATTGCCGCGGCGACTCGACGTGCACGCGCTGCTTCACGGCGCTGCATCGCAACAAGCGCATTGCGGATCACAAGCAGTTCGAATGGCTCATCAACCGCCCAGCGATCGGCTTGACGCCGCCGTCGAGCTGGCCGACGAGCTCGCCGACGAGCCGAGCCGCGAGCTGAGCCCCCACTGCCGAGCCCAATCGCGTCGTGTGGCTGAAAGCAACAATGGGCACCAGCGAGGAAGCCGAGACGCAGAAGAAGTGAGTGCCGATGGACGCGCAGGCAGCGTGTCTGTGGTATGGGCAGTATTAGGAGCGACGTACTGATGCCACGGGTGATGTTGGGACTATGAAGCCTCGGAAATGAGGAATTCAACGTGAAGAGCTTCGACAAAGCCATCGAACACTATTCGGAGGTATGCATGAGTGGCTGCGTGGAATATGGCGATGCATCGATATGGAGCTCATTGTGAGCATCCGACGTACAGGCGATTCGTCTCGACCCTGAGAAACACGTGTACTACTCCAACCGAAGGTATGGTTTCGAGCTGCTTGCTGGTCATCCCGTGAGAGACGCAACTCACCTGAGAAATGACCACGCAGTGCTGCGTATGGCGCTCTTGGTCAATGGGAAAAGGCCGAAGAAGACGCGAAGAAGTGCGTTGAAAAGAACCCTGGCTTCGCGAAGGGTAAGGCTGCTTAGCGTTGCTGTCTGAAGGCGCTGGTGCTGACGGTCCGATTCGAACAGGCTATCACAGACTGGCCAATGCCCAGCGACAGCTTGGAAAGACGAATGAGGCGATCATGACGCTGCGTGCCGCCCAGTCGGCTGCTCCAGACTCGGCAAAGGTTCCAGCCATCAAGAAGATGTTGCGTGACCTGAACCAGGAGGCTGGACCAGTCACGCACGGTGGACGCACCCTGCCTCCAGCGATTGCCAAGGAGCTTCAGGAATTGCAGCCTCAGATGATGAGCATCCAGCGCGAAGTGGAGCAGGTACTACTATTACTACGTCCATTTCACGGTGATGATGAATCTAGTGCTGATGGCATGGTGTTGCGCAGATCGAAGCGAAGCTGTCTGCTTACACTCGCCAGAAGAAGCGCCTCGGCCTGGTCGCCAAGGAGATCAGCGACCTCCCAGAAGGCACCAAGACGTACCAAAGCATTGGTAAGCTAAAACAATCGGCGTTCGATCATGCAAACGTTGGAAATGCTGAGAATCGAATCGGTAGGTAAAATGTTCTTGCAGACGACCGCCACTGAGAACTCGACCAACTTGAAGTCTGAAGAAACGAAGATCGACGACCAGATCGCTTCGTTGGAGGTGCGCCGTTGATTACGTTGGACAGTGATGTAATTATGAAGCATTGTTGACAATGCGTTGATGACCAGGCACGCAAGAACTACCTGACCCGACAGAAGTCTTCCTTGGAGGACAACATCACTGAGCTGCTGGCTCAGTGCAGCACGGGTAACTAGGCAGGCAAGGAAATGCATATGCACTGTTGAATCAAGTGCTAGTGCATAAAAGTAGGCAAAGTTACTGCGAAACGCAAACAAAATAAGCATGTTCGATTTCCATTTCGTTCTTCCTCACAGTCAAAAACAGTTTACATGATGGTGGTGGCGAGCAGCGAGGATATAACATGGTAGAAATCTACCACTATACCAGAGGTATTTAGGACTCTTCTTCGTCGTCCTCGGTTGTCAGCTATCGCAGAGCACACGCGCTATCATGAGGATCCACAATCAACAACAGACCACGAAAAGCGCAGTCAAACGCACCCGCTTGTTGAGCTCTTCGATGGTCTTGATCAGTTCGGCATTTTTCTTCTTTAGCTCCTCGTTCTCCGCACGCAGCGCATCCACGTCCACACCAGTGGGCGCTCCCATAAAGCGCTTGATGTAGTCAACGGCGTTGGCTGGTTTGTCCGATTCTTCGTACAATCCAACCAGCACTTTGGTGAGCGCATCCACAACGCCGCTCTTTTCGAGGTACTTGCGGAACTCTTCCTTCTTCGAGTCAGGTGTCTGCACAAGCACGCGCACGCGCACGGAATCACACACGTTAGTCCGACCACGTGCACGCACGTCCGCGTCCTGCTCCGGCCATGGCACCCGCGCGCACCTGGTACGTTGGGGCGCTCATCCTTGTCGGCGAAGCCTGTGGCAGCGTTGTGGTTTTGTGTGCCTGTTCAAGTCTGTGTTGCCGCATGAGGGTTCGGCGGTTGCCCGTTCAGAGGAGGGGGTCCGCGTGTGCATGTCAGACAGAGAAGCTCAGCTCGTGCGTTGGCGACTGCAACCGCGACCGCGCCGTCACCTTCTCCGTCGCTCTGTGCACGCCGCTCCATTGAGCTGGCGGGAGCAGTGTCATGTTCCAGGACTACCAACAACGCCTCAACGACTTTGTCGGCAATGACTCGGTGCGTGCGGAGCTCTTGGCTTGTGTGTGTGTGTAGCGGATCGGATAGCGTTGAGAGGGATCTCACACACGGCATGATCGGCCTTGCTGTTGCTGTTGTTCAGGCGCCAGAGCGCAAGCCAATCGAGACATTGCCGTCGTACGACCCGACGTGCATGAAGGAAGGATACCTTCAGAAAAAGGGCCAGCGCTTGAAAGGATGGAAGCGCCGCTGGTTCGTGTGCGATGGCCGCACGTTGTCGTACTTCATCAGCCGCAAGGACAAGAAGCCAAACGCGATCATTCCGCTGGATGAGTGCACCGTGCAGGATGGCGGCATCAGTGAAACCTGGAACTCTCCAAGGATCTACTTGACCGACACGAGCAGCGGTGTCATGTATTGCTTGTCGGCGGAGGAAGGCGAAGTGGTCACGGAATGGCTCAACGTGCTCCGAAATGCCGTCGCTAAGGTGACCGGCGTCGATGGTGGAGCTGCTAAGGCTGGAGCTTCCAACCAAGCAGAGAGAACAATGATGAAGAGTGTGGGCTCTTTCAGCGAAGACGAGCGCAAGCCAACAGCGCCAGTTGCTCGCACGGCGGCATTGAAATCCAATGCGTCCGCGACGTCCGAGCTCCGAAGCGTGCGACCTTCGCATGGACACGGAAAGCACACGAAGTCGCAGCACCTGCCAACCAATATCTCGCTGGAAAATGACATCTCGCAGGGCATGGACATGCTCGAGTCGCTGTTGTACAACCGCCTGACCGCTCGCAACCAGGTGACGTTCCGCCCAACGGGTGCAGTCAATGGTGTCTTGCGCAGCGTTGGTTCCAGCGTGCACGATGGCAAGGTCTTTGCTCGAGCCAGTGTTGTGCTGCCCGTATCGTCTGAAGTCGCTGCATTTATGCTGACGGATCACTCGAAGCGCTCCGAGTGGGACATCCACTTCCCATCCTCGACGCACGTGGCAGCGTTTGACGAATCGACCAACCTGGTGCACTTGTCTGGTGGATTCCGCCAGCTCTCGTCCACCAAGTCGTTTGTCTCGCCTCAAGTGGCTGTCGCGGTATCGGCCATACTTGGTTTGTTGTTCCCTGGATCGTGGGATGACGTCGTTCGCAACGTGGTCGTTGCTGCAATCGTTGGTGGCGTTTTGAACTCGATCGACTTTGGATTTCTGTGCCAGCCTCGTGACTTGCTGCTGCTTCGCCACGTCCGTGAGTCGTCCGTGATGGACAAGCGTGCTGCCTCGTGCAGCGACATCATTGACAATGAAGGCAACGGCTGCGGTCAATCGGTAATCATGATTCTCGAAAAGTCGGTTGTGAATGAGCTGAAGCCGACGGTCTCTGGCTACGTGCGCGCTCATTCTGGTTTAAGTGGCTGGTTACTCGAACCTGTCGAGCTCGGACGCACGTTGGCGACGTACGTGTCCGACGTCGACGCGAAGGGCTGGGTGTCTCCTGCGACGAAGACGGCGTTCTTGATGGAGCGACTTGAGTGCGTGGCGGTGTTGCTCGAATACCTGAACCAGTCGCGCCTGTGTGGCAGTGACCTGGGCTTGATCGGCGATGACCAGGAGAGCGTGGATGAAGATGAGAAGGAGCGACTGGAGGTGTTTGACGACGCTGGCCACGCGTTCGAAGGATCGATGGAGTTCCATCCAAGCGTGTACATCAAGGGCATGGCTCAACTGCCTAGCGGTGGGCTTAAGGTGGTCGACAAGGAATTTGTGAAGAAGCAAGGCGGTGTCGTCAAGGACGTCATCAAGTCGGCTGGCTCCAAGATCCTGGAAGGCAAGGGCTTGGTGGGGCTGTCCCTGCCTGTTCGTATTTTCGAACCTCGCACCAACCTGGAGCGTGTCATCGATCTGTTCCTGTTCGCGCCTAACTACCTGCACGCTGCTGCTGAGCAAACGGATCCTTTGGAGCGATTTAAACTTGTGATCACGTGCGCCTTTGCTGGTCTGCACCATGGTGTTGGCCAGCTCAAGCCGTTCAACCCGATCCTGGGCGAGACCTTCCAGACCATGCTCAACGACGGCACCGAAGTGTGCTGCGAACACACTAGCCACCACCCTCCGATCAGCTACTTCCAGTTGATCAACAACGACTTCTCGATCTCCGGCCACATCCTGTTCGGCTTCAGCGTGAGCATGAAGTCGAACGCGTTCTACCAGGCGTCCAAGGGCCCGATCCGTGTGTCGTTCGCGGACGGCACCGTCATCACGTACCGACTGCCTCTGCTTCAGAGTAGCGGTCTGCTGTGGGGTGACCGCGTTGTGGAACTCGTGAATTCCATGGTGTTTGAGGACCCAAAGAACAACTTGACGTGCGAGCTCAAGTTCAATCCTGATGAGAAGAAAGGCATGGGCGGCATGTTCTCGACGGCCAAGACACCGTCCGACTTCGTGCGTGGCGTCATTGTGAACTCGGACAGCGGTGCCGAGTTGTGTGAAGTGACGGGCTCGTGGCTCGAGGAGTTGCGATTCGCGGACAAGGTGATGTGGAACATGAAGCACGACCGAAGCGGCTACGCGATCCATCTGCCAGACGAAAAAGTGCTGCCGTCGGATTCGCGATATCGCGAAGATCGCAAGTACCTGGCGCTCAACGACATGGATGAAGCGCAGGAATGGAAAGTGCGGCTCGAGGTGCTGCAGCGTGCCGACCGCAAGATTCGCAACGACAACCGTCGCCCCAACCACTGGTCGTTCAAGGACGAGAAACAGACGCATTGAGTGATAATCTTGGCCACAGACCCATGATAATTATCATCACCCAAACATAAATCACCACCACGACCAAACAAACCAAACGAACACAACGTGCGTTGCTGATCATTTCATCACCACAATAAGAACAAAAAAGACAGCTTGCATTGCGTCGTTGCATGTGCGTGCTAAATACGAATACAATTATAGGAGACCGGCGCTGGCTTGCCATCAGGCTGCTGAAGATCCGCTTTTAAACGGCTTTCTGGCCTGGATACGCGCCAGCTTGAGGCTGCACAGACTGCTGCGGCTGTGCCTGTGGTGGGTATGCTTGTGGCGGATACGCCTGCACTGGCTGTCCATAGCCCTGTGGAGGGTATGCCTGGTTTGGTGGGTAGCCCTGCTGCTGCGGATAGCCGTACGGGTCGCTTGGGTAGGCCGTCGCTTGCGGATATCCTTGCTGTGGGTAGCCTTGCTGTGGGTAGCCCTGCTGTGGGTAGCCCTGCTGCGCATATCCTGGCTGCTGCTGGACGACGACGGGCTGCACGTACACAGGTTGGCCGTGCTGGTAGCGGCGGTTGCGGTCATTGTCGTCCGCGGCAGCGGCGCAGCAGGCGCCGCACAAGGCGCCGCACAGCAGGCACTCGCACATATCGCACTCGTCCATGGTCGTCGCTTGGGCGCAGCTGGTTCAGTTCGTTTCTGAGGGAAGTCGCGAATTCGCAATTGCGCCGCCGACCACGTTGGCGGGCCCGGATCGGTCATCGAACCCCACGTGTGTCACACGAGTTTTTGGCCAATTATGTGCCGCGAATAGGAGCCAGCTGTGTCCTAACCCTCCACACAGATCGATTAAAGACCGTGCCGAGTTTTAAACACGTCGAAAAACACACAAAGAGGCGTTGAAGTTGCACCGATTCCACACAAAAATTGAATGCGGCAGGTGCTGGATGGACATGGGATGCACCGCACCGCACCGCGCCTCGCTGGTTGGCGGCGTGCCTGCGTCTCTCCTGAGGCCACAGACAGCACGTCGTGGCTTTCTCGATCGTGGTTCCAGTGTCCTCAAGGTCCTGATCATCTCCCTCCCTTCATCGACGTCGTTGTTGCTTCGGGCTGCGTGGGCGTTGACTGCTGCTGCCGCTCGCACTCGACTGCCGGTCGTTCGTCGCTGGTCGTTTGGCAGTCGACGACCCGGCCGACGCAGAGGGTTGTCTGGCATTGGCGTCTCCGCGGCCCACACTTCGGTCGCGCCATTGACCTGCTCCGCTGGACGGTGGTGCTCCACCAGAGGGGTTGCCGCCTCGTGAGGAATCCACACCGGGCGCACCACCTCCTGGCGCGCCACTTCGCGTGTGATTGCGATCGTCTCGTCGAGATGAGTCTCCACCTCGGCTGGATGACGCCGTTTGCTGCGGATGCGGTCGACTGCGAGATGACGAGCTATCTCGCCGGCGATTTGGGTCCTGCCGATCACCAGGACTCGGGTTATCTCCAGGCCTCGCAGCGTTGTCTCCCTGCGTGTTCGTGTCCTTCTTGGACTTCCATGGCAGGTTCTCGTCCGAGACCGGCTCCACGGTCTGTGTGCGGAAGGCTACGGGCTCCTTGCCGGGCTCGTCAAACGCCCAGTCACGTGGTTCTGGTTCCTGCAGCGCATATTCACAGCACATTCAGACATCCAAGCACCACATCACTCACGAAGCGTGCAATTCTTACAATATCCTTAAAGTACTCGTGCTCTAGGGCTTCCTTGGCAGTGATACGCTGCTCTGGATCTGCAATTCAATCACAACCACCGTGTCATAATGTTGTCATCACCGATACCAGACACAGACACACCGAGGCAGACGTACCATACGCCAGCAACCGAGACACGAGATCATACAACGCCATTGCAGCGCGGCCGTTACCAAACTTGACTGCGTTTTTTAGCTCCGACTGCGACGGATATTTGCGTTCACGGCCCATTTGCACGACGTTCTGGTATTCCGGCAGATTCTCCAGCCCTTCCCAAGTTTGCGGCGTCGGCATCCCTAGAACTTTGAAAATGCGGTCGCACTGGTCCTTCTGAAACGGCGCATTGGACCCCTCGACTTCTTTGCCGCAGAACAGCTCGCGCGTGTTGATGAGTTCGGCGAAGATACAGCCGACAGCCCAGAGATCCACCGCTTTCGTGTAGTGCTTGGCGCCGAACAACAACTCGGGAGCTCGGTACCAGAGCGTCACAACCACTCGCTCGACTTCTGATAGCGCCTTGATTGGGTCTCTGTACAGCCGGGCGAGACCGAAATCTGCGAGTTTGACCTGGCCGCGCTTCCGGCCGTGCCCCACCACCAGGATGTTCTGCGGCTTCATATCACGGTGCAACACCCATGCATCATGCATGTAGTCGACGCCCTTGAGGATCTGGTACATCAACGACTTACGCGTGTACTCCGACAGCGGCTTCTGGCGACTTTGCACTACGATGTCGTGCAGGTCGTGATCGGCATACTCAAACACCAGCGCCAATGTCTTGTCCGTTGGATCCACATGCACGTCGTGCAAATGAACCACGTTATCATGGTGAAGCTCCCGAAGGAGCTTGATTTCGCGCACCGTGGCGCTGGACAGCACAACGTCATTCTTCCCTTCTTTGTGGGACTTGACCAACTTGATCGCGAAGGTCATCGACTCTTCCTCGTCAATCCCTCCACCACCCGCCGATGGCGAATAAGCTTCTGCTTTAAAAACCATGCCATATGTGCCTTCTCCGATCTTACCAATGATGCGATACTTGTCCGTGAGGCTCTCAGGCCGCCGCAGAGCTGCTCGCCGCATTGTCGCTCACCTTCCAAAACGCTCCTCCAATGCACGAAAACTCCAAGGCAATTATTTTAAAACTGCACATTCCGTAAAACATTAATTGACTGCAATGAGTACTGTACTTCCTCCAGTTTTTTATGATTGGACCCTTGGCGCAATCACACTTCTTTTGCAACAACACAGTTTATGTGGACCACTCGAGTCGCTGCAAAACATGTTAATTGTTCGGCGACGCTATCGTCTATTTTTCATCGTATGTCCACGCCATGAAAAAAAATATGCAAAGGTCTATGTCGTGAAAGAAAACAAACTGCAATTCGAAACGAAAGAAAAAGGGAAACTTCGCAGCACCACGTGGCCACGAAACGGGTGTGGGAGAAGAGTGCGAGGACGGGGG
>NSDO01000793.1:0-17024 GCA_002286825.1 Lagenidium giganteum | reverse complement strand
ATGATACAAATGAATACCACTATCAGTATTATCAAACTCGTCAATCATCGCCTTGAAGTATGCTTTATCGCCGAGGCGATCACTTTTACACAGCAAATAGAGAAATCGACGCATTTGTTTTGACGCTTTCACGCTGTACGAATTGTTGGATGCAATAAAGAGATTATTACAGTCCCTGACTCGATAAGGATCGATGCCTTTTTTCTCAATCATACAAGTCGGCTCGGTGATACAGTCTTTAAGTTCGTCTTGGTCTTCATGTGAGGATTGCTTGACATTGGCTGCTTCGTTCAAAACGGTCAATATCTTATGCTCGCGTGCCGAGTTGAAGCGACCAGTCAGAATTTTCATCTTTGGCGTCTCGAGACAGTAGCGAGTCCCGATGACATGATTTTTCAGAATCTCAAACGCAATATTCTTACCGCAACCTTCCTCCCCCTCAAGAACGACACAAGCTCCCGACTTTTCATATGGGCGTTGAACATACCACGCAAATAGCTTCATGATGTGATTAGTCAAATCATCACGACCTCCACACCAAATGTGTCTGATATGACCTTCAAAGAGTTTGAACTTCGATTGATCGGCAATAAAGTTAGGATCGTAGGTATGAACGAATCCGTTGAATTTGTTAAATACTTCATTGGAGTTCCAATCAAACGTGTTCAAGTGAGTGTCGCAGGATCCTGTTTTTGCGTTGTACGGCATAAAATCAACTTTACCAAACGTGATATCATCTCTATAATGGAGAATTACTTCCGACAGCGACAACGTAATGATGCTATCGGTGTTAAATTCTGTGTTATCAGTCTCAATAAGTCCATTATCATCTAATTCAATCGCATTATTAACATCGAACCACATATCGAATTGACTGATACGGGGGATAAATATGTAATCGATATCTCCGAAAGCATCTCGATTCTTAGTCAAATAGTATCCATTCCCCCCTTGCAAAATGTAAGCAATGTTGTTTTTGATAAACTTGTAGAGTCTTTCCATTGTGATGACTTCTTTCTTCAGACTGATAACATCAAGATATGTCTCTGTGTTCTTACAATCGAAGATTGGTGGCAATTCTCCCTTTTCGTAGTAGATATTAAACTTAGGATAATAAGGAACAGTCAAGTCATCTTGTTTTGTTTTGTCTTTCTTTTCTTTGAGTTCCTTTGGCTCATACTCTGCTTTCCATTGCTTGTATCCTTCTGGATCAGTTCCTCCAGCAATGGATTTGATTTGAGACTCAGATAGCTTCGGATGATATTTGGATGTTTCCCAATCATTGAATACTTTTAACGCAGCAGCTTGATCAAATCGATCGGTCATGGAATGCAAAATACACAGATATGTCTTCCGCATCAATCCAAGTTCGACATGTTGCTTGCGATATAGCATACCAGCCAAGTTCCAAGTATTGTTATTATCACTGAACCACGATCGCTTCATCATACAGCATAGTTTGTATAGACGCTGGTCGTACAGCCTATTTGCCACACAATATTGAGCGACGTTTATCTCGCCGATCATGATCGGAATGTTCTTCATCATCTGTTCAGTCTTGCAATAGTAATGAACTAAGGTCATGTTACCTTGCTGGATATAAAAGCAATAGCGATACCCATCTAAAAATGCCCTTCTGTCTGTCTTTTCTGAATCTGCGATATCCAAGCCCTTGCCGTTGATGTATTCGTCGAAAGCACCAATGATTGCCGTGGCATCTAGCGAATTCTCTTTTACATCATACTGAAATGCTCTGCCCTCTTCAATATAATTCTCAAAGAAGAATTCATCCTCATCAATCGAATTATTTAATTCCAAATCCGAACTTTGATCCTCTTTATATACCACCCCTTCCGCGATCACCGGTTCGACAATCGACTCATCCAATTCTGGAACTTTACTTACTTCGACATTCGAGACCTCGACGGGCTTGATTACCGATGGCGCTGGTGTATCAACAACTTCGGCAATGACTGCTGGAGTATTGACTTGTGGCGACATTTCTTCTACTATACTGACTTCAAGATTATTTTCTTCAACTGCAATTATCTGATGCTTTCCGCATCGATCTTTGTTGCGAGCAAGCTTGCACTGTTCTCCGTTGGCTTTGATGAAGTTGCACATCGTTGTTGCTATATTACTTGTTATATTACTAAGGTTATGTTTTTATATTCTATATAATCTTCGCTTAAGATCATAATTTTTTTATGATGTCGCACTCTGGAGCACTCCAGCAGAAGTCACTTTAGCGGGAGAACATCTTATGATGTCGCAGTACTACAATCTATGAACCCGTCACATTATCGTAAGTGTGTCCAGGTGTGTATTTTTTTGTATCCTTGGTCGAAAACAGGGGGTGTTGCATCGTCTGGTTGCGCTGAGATGTCGAGCATTAAGTTGCTGTCCAGGTGAGTGGCCACGTGTGTCCAGCTTTGGTGGCCAGCTTTCTTTTGATCAGAAGCGACGATATCAGTTCTAGATCAATGTATGTTATTAGTGTCCAGGTGTCCAGCTTTTTTCTATATTCTTATAGAAAATATTATAAAGAAAGGGGGTAGGAGGGGGGTAGTAAGAAAATAGTGTAAAACTAAAAATGGAGTTTTTTTGGAGCTGGACATGGACACTTGGCCGTCCTTTATCTGAATTCATGACATCTGATGTGTTTCATAACTGATATCGTCGCTTCTGATAACGAGAATGGACGTGGCCACCTTTTTTATCGGTACAAAACCGGTTTCCACGGCGGTAGTTTCACCATGAATCCATAATTATTTTTGTCCAATCAGATCAGGAATTCATGGTAGTTTCTCGCATCTCATGAATTCATTGTTGATGCTTTCAGACAAAGTTTGGCCAGACCTGCACTCAATCGGAAGAATCAACCATAGCTGGATACGCACGCTACTTGATATTAAGAGAGCTACAAGTAGAAAAACTCGAGACTTCCTGCATCATCCTGACGAATAGCGATCTTGTTGATGACGACTGCATAAGCCAGCGGCTCTGTAGGAAGATTAGCTCTGGCAGCAGCACCAAATGCAGCTTCAGCGCGAGTGATCGCACGTGGCGAGAATGCAAATGCTTCAGGGTGAGCTAATGCGATTGCAGTCTTGCATGGTCCTAGATCTTGATAATGGTCGAAGTGAAAGACCCATCCGTGGCAACCTTCACCACTGTCTCGACGTGCGCCGCCCCTCATTCCAAATGTTGCTATCGCGTCACAAACTGTACCGACGGCAACTTGACCTTGCCAATTCGGATTGAAGCGGAGAACCAGAAGGGGATCTTCGTCAGTTCGATTAAGCTCTTTCTCAAGAACTTGGCGCTGCTCGTCACTCAATCCGATCAACGACTGCGTTAGCTTCGCGGCATTTACAGGAAGAAAGTGCGGGTCCGATGCGCTGTTTCTATCACTTGCGCAGGTGCCTGTTGCTTCGTTCTCATCGGGTTCTTGACGCATCTACATGTAGTCAAGATCAAGCACGATTATATAGGTGTTCCTCGCCATTCGCCGGCACCGAAATCATATGCGTCACCTCAGTCGTCGCCTTCTTCTCCTTGCTGCTTCTGTGCTTGTGCCATTGCGGTGAATGACCAAGTGAATGGGAAAGGGAAACCAACTTGGAAAAGAACGTGTTGGATACACATGTTTAAATCCGCTCCTCGTCCGCTCTTCATCCGCTCTTCGTCCGCTCTTCCTTCGCATATAAGAGCAATGAGAGTACCCCTAGACACCCTCAGAGACAGCGATGATGTACCATGTAGTACACGGACGCCGTGAAGCCGTAGATGCCCCACACCAAGAGCGTGACGAACATAGAGTAGGTGACTGTGAAGATCTCGCGATGTTGATGCTGGCGAGTGGAGTGCACGTTCGGGATCGGAGTCATTGCGTAGCACGAGTTGCGCTTGGCCAGACGCTGCTGTTTCTTGATTTCCATTTCCTTCTTGGTCCATGCCGTCACTGCGGCCTGGATTTGCACGAACTCCACGTATTGACTGGCTTCCTCTTCGATTGAGGCACGGCGAGTGAACTTGCCGAGAAAGAGGTCGTCCTCTCCGTCGTCCACTTCACGGTGGGCCTCGTCTTCGTCATCGTCGTCGTCTTCTTCCACAGCTTCATCGTCATCGTCGTCTTCGTCCTCGACAGTTACGACATCGTCCATGTCTCCCAACAAATCCCGATATTCCGGATCAGAGCGCTCCGTGCTTGTGGAGTGTGTTGGGGACTGGAACACGCGCTCTTGTTCGCTGATCTGAACGCGACGCACTCGAGAGCCCGCCACGAGTTCCCTCCGCGCCGCCTGCGCACTTGCCACACTCGGATGCTTGGACTGCGTGTGTGCGTCCACGCAGTTTTTGCACAGCGGGGTCATGCAATGCTTGCATTTGCGCTTCTTCGACAGCAGTGAGAACTTCTTGCTGCATTCGCCGCATTCGCTGTGGCTACGTGACAGCATGTCGGTCGCTTCCCTTCAACCCGTCTTCACTCAAAAATATATAAATTGAGAGAATAAAAGACGACTGCAACTTCCAAATAGATTAAAAAAATATAAGTCACTATTGAGGCGCCACTATCGTACGGATCATCACGATCACATCACAGACATGAGCGAGTTGCAGATCGCGTCGTAGACCCAACACGTGCACCGTTGTTGGCGAGCTTCCATATCGCCCGCGTGCTTGTTCATCTGCTGGTACTTGCGGAGCTCTGAGCCAGCCGGATCATTCTCTCGAACAAATGGCGAAAAGCGCTTGACCGACACTGATCGCAGCGACACCAAGCCATTGCGCTCGCGTTGCAGGACGATAGAGCCGCATCCGTCTCGTCGCACAAGGAAGTCGTCGTTGGTCACATGCTCGTCATGCGGATGAAGGGCGTCCTTGTCAACGTAGTCCCAGACAATCAGACCCGTGGTGTCGGTCTTCTGCTCGCGACAGAGCATCCGCGACTCGATCGTCACTGGAAGGGCATCGTCTCCAGAGCCCATCGATAGCTCAGCATGAAGATCTGTGTAATACACACGTGACTTGTCATCTGTCTTGCCAGCACTTTCGTCCTCAGCGGAGTCATTTAAGTCCACGATCTCTTGCAGTCGCCCATCGTATCCCTCTGAAGGCCAGAACACACCCACACCCTTAGTCGCCTCCAATGCTACCTGGTAGAACGAGTCAAAATTGACGTGCTCGTTTTCCTCAAACAGGAACATGGCCGTGAACTTCTTCGTGAGCAGGCCTTCATTGCCGTCCGTACCGTCAGGCATCACCACTTGCTCGTTCTTGACCACACTAGCGTAGTCATCACACATGCCATCCAGCCGCGACGCATCCACAAGCACGCGCGCACTAGCATAGTATGGTTTGGCACGACTGAGCTTCCAAGCGATCTGATCCGTCTCGCGCATAACGATGTTCTGTGCCAGTTCCATCTTCGAGTCCGAGAACGCCGCGAGGTATTCGCGCCGCCGAGACAGCGGGTCGGTGCCAGCAAGCACTGTGTACGAGTGGATCCATTGGTGGAACTCGAGCTCCTTGGGGCCAGGCATCTGGTTCATTATCATCTTGCGAAAACCGGACAAGAACGCTGACTGTTCGAACAGCGCGCGCTTGATCTGCGAGTTCATTTCCTCCGACTGACGACGCTTGCGCCGTTGCATGACAGCCATCTCTTCGTACTCGACTAACTTACCATCGGGGTGCAAGCCCTTGCGTTGCGAACGCAGGAGCGTCAACTGAGCGGTCAGAGTCGTAAGTTCGTCCTTCAGAGATGCCACCATTTTCTGTGAATACATCACGACGTCAGCCTTCGACATCAACAGCATGATCACCAAACGGCATCGACATCGTACCCGCTTCTTTTCGCGATGGCGCTGAACGCTCGAGGCGATCTGGCCCCGTCGTCGGATTTTCTTCTGTTCTTCAAGGCTCAAAGCCGCTGCCGCTGGTTCTTCCTTGATATTCAAGCTGTCCATGGTTTTTGCCGGCAATGGCCACGTCGATGGTTGCACCTGCAGTGGCTGTTGTGCCACAGGCGTCGAGACAGCCGCCGAACCGGACCCGCCGTGAACGTTGTCAAACAGATCCGACAGCATGCTCCACTCATCAGCAGCGGAGCTCACATCGTTCGTTGGAGGTGGTGTGTACTGCCCAGGACTGCTGCTTGCACTGGCGTCCGTTAGATGGTCGACACCGTGCTGCCACGATTCCGTGCCTGATGGCGATTGGGATCGTGACGATGACGATGTCGAAGACGACGCCGGTGAATGACGCAGAACCACCGGCGGCAACGCCGTCACCACAGGCATCATCGCCTGCGCGCCATACATGAATCCGTTCATCGAATGCATGTGCATCGCTCTCTGCTGCTGCTGTTGCTGCTGCACGCCGTGGTCGACGCTCCACATCGTTGATTGTGAACTCTTCCGCCGCGTTCTGGACACCACGCCCCGAGGATGACAACCAGGAACAAGCAACGCGACGCCATTCCCAGATGGTGTAATCACCCAGAAGTGGGGGGATCAGTATACAACCCTAGTCCGCATCAGGTGATTGCGTGGGGGAGAGAGAAAACGACCCACAAATTGCAACTTCCAGATGGCAAGTCGTAAATTTGCAACAAATACTGTACCAAGATTGGAAGATGCAATCGACGCGAAATATACTTTGAAAACACTGAAAGGGGAGTATACTGATTTGAATGAAATATACCGAATTGAAGATCTATTTCGGATCTTTTTGATGAGCCAAATGACACGCAAGGAAAGCGCAATAATCGAATGCGCGGGAAGGCCTCACCAGCTCACGACAAGAAATCGCTGTTTTCAGGCTCAGCAATCGAATTCTACGAAGCAAAAAAAACACGTTCACGGATGGTGCATAGGGAAGCAAAAACGCTGCTGCTCTACAGTTCGTCCTTCTCGTCCTTCTTGTCCTCGGCGGCCTCCTCGTCGGCCTCCTCTGTCTCCTCGTCATCGTCGTCCTTCTTGTCACTCTTGGCCTTCTCTTCCTCTTCCTTCTTGCGGGCCTCTTCTTCGGCCTTCTTGCGCTCCTCGTCTTCGATCGCCTCCTTCTTTTCCTTCAAGGCCTTGATCTTTTCCAGGGCGGCATCTTCGTGCTTCTTGAACTCAGTGACATCATCGGTCACGATGATGTCGTCGAACAGAGTGCCGCTCTTCACCTGCCACAGCTCGAAGCCAATGGCGCCAACATCCTTGGCGACGTTGTACAAGTGGTCGTCCTCGAAGTATTCTGGGTTTGGAATGACTGGGTGCTCCCATGGGCCCTTGTAGTCTGGGTTTGGGATGAGCTTTGGCTGCCACTCGCCCTTGTACTCTGGGTTGTCGATCATGGCAGGTTCCCACTCGCCATCATCCTCATCATCCCAGTCTTCTGGCTTCTCGGCCTCTGGGTCTGGGATCGTCTTTGGGATGTCATCCCAGCCAGCAGGCTTCTTGTCCTCAGGGTCCGCCATCATCTTGTCATCGACCCAGTCTTCTGGCTTCGACTGGTTAGGATCCTTGATCTCCTTCTCTGGCTGGAATGGCCAGTTTTCGGCGAGGTCACCCGACTTGACGCTCTTGCCGTCGATCTTGACCTCGTACGTGTTGTCCTTCTTCAACACGAGCGAGTACACGTGAGCATCCGAGTCCGATTCGCAGCGGATCTGTTCCTTGTGGTCCATGTTGACGGCATCCTTGCCTGGACGAGCGTAGTTCAGAATGGCGTGCGTCTTGCGCGTGCTGCCGCAGATATCTGGGCCGAACATGATAGCGTACGGCGATTCACCGCCGAACTTGCTCTGGTCCGTGTCCTTAGGCAGGAGCTTGATGTAGGCGCCACCGCAGTCAATCTTCTGCTCGTGTTGCACAAGGTACGACAAGTACAAGTCCTTGTCCTTGTTGTTGAACGTCTTGTCGAACTTGGCGGTGAGCGCGTAGAAGCGCGCATCTTCGCTGGTCTTGAGCGCCTTGTCATCTTCAGCGACGAAGTGCTTGCCGGCCACCTGCGTGAACTTGCCGACTTCACTGGCAGGCTTCAACGACGACACGACCCAGCGCGATTCCCAGGCAGCATCGTTAAAGTTCTCCTGGAAGTACACTTCCGCGCTCGCAATGCCCACGGCAACCGAGGCCAGCGCCAACACCAATTTCGTCATCATCGTCTTGTTCGACTTCGGGCTCGTGCCGCAAATTCTGGAATGCAATGGCGTAACCCCATTCGGGGCCGTCGACCAAAAGGGTACCCTCCAGGTGGCGTATCCAGCCTCGAGCCACGTGGAGTCCGCTTACGTGGTGTGTCAAACCTCCACACCACGCCAAAAACATGTAAAACCTCAAAAACGAGGTGAATTCGTCCTGGCAACGGATGAACGTTCGAGAACACTGAGAGCTCGATTCCTCTACCATCGGCAATGGTGCCGATGTATGACACTACTCAGCGACCAATATGGCCCTCTCGCTATATCGAGAGATATGGTATGCCAGTGGCATCCCACTGCGCACGCTCGAACCGCGATCGCTTGAAAATATGGTGATATATTGTTGTTCCTGACTATCCTACGTTGCGAGAGTTTGGGCGGCCAATGCATCGAGTCCACTGAGCCAGTGCACGTGCAGCCGTCGTCTCCCAGTCGGGGAGACGACCAGTCACACGCGCAACAGGCTCTGCGGTCACAAGCTTCGTCGACATTTTCTGGTCGCTTGGCGCAGCCATAACACTCGTGCTTTCTCCCTAGCTCTGGCGACGGACCGAATGGACGCAGGGCGTCGTTGGACACCCGCTCCATACTTCACACTTGATCGCTTGGGCTTGACATCTGACTACGAAGGCTCCGGCAGCAGCACAGCGCCAACGCAACCAGAGTCTGCGTCTTCCACCTCTCCATCCAACCGCAATCCCGTCCACACCCCTCAACAAGCCTCATGCTTTGTTGCCATCTCCATCTCACCGCATAGAACTCAACACCTCTTTTGACACGCAACACCGCTGAACGCCCATGACCCTCTCGGCTCACTCGAAGTCACGCATGCCGTATGCACACGCGTCTTCAAGCAAACCAGAGAGGACCAGAGACAGCAGCAGAGACGTGCCTGTCGACAACCGGGTGAACTTCTTGATCGCTGGTAGCTTGGTCATCTTCATTATTTAGTTCGCACGCAGGTCCATCAGGATCTTCTGTGCCCACACAGCCAAGTTCTGCGACTGAGGGTTGTGCTCCATCTGCTGGCAATCCGTCAGCAACTGCACAACAAAAGCCTGAGTCGCAATGTCGGCCACTTGCTTGCCCATAGCCTGGCCCATGTCACTGCAAACACCGAACTCGTCAGAACAAACACATCGCTTAAATGCGCCTTCAAGTCATATACGCACCCAATCAGACCAACAGCAGCGGTCGTCACGCCATCAGCGCGGTTGCGGTCGTTCGCGATCGTCATCAAGAACATGCCAATCTGTGGGGCATACTCGAGTAGCATTGGAGCCTTGTTGGCAGCGCCTAAGCCCTGCACAATGCCCGTCAACGCTTCCAGCACACTCTCGCGCAGCTGATTCATGTACTCGATGATGTCTTCATCATCCGTCGTGATCGAACCGCAAGCATCAGCAGCCTGGAGGATCATCAGCATCGAAGACGCCACGTAGCGCTCGAAGTCGCCTTCCACAGCCAGCGCGATGTCGCCGAAGCAAGAGAGCACTGGTGGCTTCACCGAGCGGTTGAGAGCTGGATTTTTGAGAATGTCGATCAAAGCAGAAACGATGTCATCGCAAAGCGACAGCACCTTCTTCTCGAGGGCACGGCACAGGTCACCGACCACGCCCACAGCGACACTGCACACCATGTACTCTTCGCTATTGCGCAATCCGAGAAGGAGGATAGGGCCGAACAGTGGCATGTATACTTCGAAGTGTGAGCCAACGGCGTTGGCAAGCGCGCCAGCCGCCATGAACGCTTCTTCGGCGGCAGCAGCATTGCGCGTGTTGAACACCTGCAGAAGCGACTGCATGATGCGGTCTGCCAGTGGCATGATCTTGCTGCCAAGGCGCTGGATCGCAGCGATGAGCACTCCGCACAGCAAGGCCTGCAGGCCAGTTGGGTCTTCCCGGTGGTCCTCTGGGTTGTCGAGCAAGCTCTTGATGCTGCGCTCGAGGCGTTCGAGGATCACTGGGAGGCGAAGCATAATGTGGTCGTGCATGTCGTCTTCCGCAACCTGCACCAGCATGTTGAGAGCTTCGTAGGCCGAACCGCGGAGGTTGCTCTCCGTCGCGTTGGGGCGGTCACTAGTCTCGAGCAACTTGTCGAACAAAGCCTTGTAGTATGGTGAGAGCATGTGGATCGTGTTCTCCGATTCCTCGAACGCCTTGACGATGTTGTGGATGGCGTAGCAAATGTTGTGCGAGACACGAGGCTCCTGGTCCAGACCTTCGTGGAAGAGCAGCATCAGGCGCTGGAGCATTTCCTGGTTGATAAAGCCGTAGTGCAGCTCACAGATACGGCCAAGCGTCCAAGCGGTTGTGTCGCGGACGAGGATGTTGTTGAATTTCATGCAGTCCATCAAGAACATCATGCCCTCTCGCACAAGCGGCGAGAGCACAGCCGACTGTGGGCCATCAAGGATAGATCCGAACGCCATGATGGCAGCCTCCTTCTCGCGCCAGTCCTGGCTCTGAATGTTTTGCTGGATGAACTGAATCGTGAGAGGCACGCACTCGTCACCAACGGTCTGCGCCACGAGCGCCAAGCACGTGGCCGCGGCCATCGACAAGTTCCACGAGTCTTCGTCTTGGTCCTCCTCCTGCTGCTTCAGCGCCTCCGTCAGGATTGGCACCAGCATGTGCAGCACAGCACGCACAAAGTTCTGGCACGGCACAACCGAGCTGGTGTCGTTCTCCAGCTCAGCGTAGTGCATTTCTTCGATCAAGTCGATCTCAACGTCGCAAATCGACGACCAGAACTCGAGCGCCTGGAGGCCAACTTCAGCCTGGTCATCACGGACGGCCTTGAACGAGATCTGGCAAATGGCGTCCATGTACTCGGCCAGGTGGTCGTAGTAGAGCGAGGCGATCGTGGCAATGCACTCGAAGGACACCACGCGGGTGCGGATGTCAGGGGACTGCGTAGCTTCGCACACAACCGACATGATGTGATCACGTTCTTGTTTGCGCTTGAAGTTCTCGTGGACAAACTCCAAACTGTTGCGCAGGGCCGTCACAGCGGCGTAGCGGATCACAGCTGGGCGCTCGGGGCGCACGCCGTCAACAATGGCAGTCAGGATGCGGTTCGTGTCCTGCTCGTCCACAGCGTCTTCGTCGAGCTCGTCGCACAGGTAGCCGAGACATTCCAGTGTGGCGTGGATCGTGCCCTCCGAGCCCTGGGTCACGTTGTTCAACAGGCCAGCGAGCAGGGTTGGCCACTGCTTGGCTGGCAACTCAATGGAGCCGATCTTGGCTACGAGCTGAGCGCTCGTGTGGCGGGCCAGCGATTCATTCGACTGGAGCACACCAACGGCGACATCCTTGATCTGGGTGCGCAGGTTGGCGTCCATGGCCAGCCACGCCTGCGACTTCTGCTGCTGCAGCGCGTCGTCCTTGGCATCGAGCACGTTCTTGAGATACAAGCCAGCGGCCTGGCGGCCTACGACAGCGAACTCTTCGGCAGCCAGAGCCTGCACCAGCGTCAGCATGAACTGGCCCATTTGCGCCTGCAGCGCGTTGTTGAGGAACTCTTCCGCCTGCTTGCGAAGCGCCACATCTACACCAGCATCACGGCGTTGTCAGCGGGATTCATATAACATATGGGGTACTATTCGAACGCGCAGATTTTGCTGCATTCAACAAACGTGGCGGGAGGACGCACCTGGGCTTTGCGTGTTGAGGAGCGCGGCGGAGATGTCCATGATGAAGGTCGCTTGTTGTCTTTCCCTTCGCTTTGCGGTCTGTGGGGCGTTCCGTTGCGCGGACCCCGCGCCACCCGAACCGCAGGAGAAGCGACTGGGCAGGAGTTAAAGCCACATAAAACCTCGGTGAGGTTTTGCAGGAACGTGACAGCGCCACGCCAGCTGCCGCAGCGGAAAACCTCATCTCCACGCAACTCACGTTGGGCAACGCAGCGAGGTTTTTTGTGACACGGGGTAGGGGGAGGAGGAAGGAGTTAGAAAAAATATAATATACTACCAATATGTACGAATTAATATATTCGATGCAGCCATGTCTCGATGGATGGATGGATGGATGCTGAGTCACTCGGCCACCACCATGCCAGCCTGGCATGGTGGTGGCATTGCCAGCACAACTACTGTACCAGTACGTTCCACACGTTTCGCGCGTGACGTATGGGCATGCGACAGTGGTCACGTCATGCGGCACTCACTGATGACAGCCATTTCCTCGACTGCATCTGCGGGTCAACGCGATTGCACAGGGTGACGAGCTGTTCATGAACAAGCCAACATCGACAGCCTGCCACACGTTGAGTGGTGGTTGCATGGCTGCCATCACCACCCACGAGTGCTGGCTGGTTGTCAATGCGCTCTATTCATCGGCTAGATGTTCGGTATCTGCGCTCAGCCGATAGGAACCGTCCGGTTCCCCACCACACGGTTGATCTGAGAGGGGCCGTGCGTGTGTCCAACTGCCATCATCGTGTCATGTCCAGGGGACGAGCAGGACAGTTGCGATCATGACAAGCATCGCGCAGTGTCGGCTTGAGAAATTCACGACGTACGTGCTCGACTGGCAGGCTGTGCTGCAGGGCACAGCGCTACATCCCTTCGTGCCAGACGAACGCAGGCGCCAAGTCGAACGAGTCGTCAGGCAAGCGTTGCTTTGGATCAACAGCCATGCTAACGCGTTAGACGCAGACATAATTTCTCAGGAGCAAGTCTTCAACGCCAATTTGGAGGATGGCGTTTTTGACGGCCGTCGCTCAGCCACTGATGCGCCAATGCCGACATCGTCGCCGAGAAGTGGTCGCTGTGACACAGCGTACGCCGCTTCTACGTCGTCTACAAACAAAGCCTCACCAAAAGCCTCGATGGGAATGGCAGAGCCCACGTCGCCGCCGTGTGTTGCTACTTCGGCTGAAACCGGAGTTAGTGGCGACGCGTGGCTCCTGCGAGCGATCGCAGCGCCATTCTACAAGCCATATTGCAGTGAACAACACGAGACCATCACTGCATATTCTCCGCGGCCAAGTCCAAAGCGGGACTGGCTCATTGCTACTGAGGAAGGGGTACACAACGTGCGCGTCTGCAGATACGAGTACCAAGAGGACGCGCTGGCTGCGTTCGACAAGATCTGGTGCTCTCGCGTGTTGTACAATCCGAACGATGAGGAAGTGAAGTGCGCAGGTGTGAACAGGCTGGCGATTAACACCATCCGTCGTGTTATGAAGAGCAATTACTTCGCCGACAAGTAGCACCAATTTGAGACTGTGGGTCAAAAGTATCGTATGATGGTGCAGTGAAAGGAGAGGAAGGTTGCTGTCGGGGGAAGAGTCCACGGGGAAAGTCGTGTTTGTGAATATTGTTTGAAATGTTCACTCCCACATAGTCTTTACCAATTGATGGCAGGGCTCTCGGGTGGGACTTTTACTGCCAATGACGAGCAGATGACTCGATTATGTTGGCTCTAGTGTGCAACTGTCGGCTATGAATCGGACAACGGACGCACTCCTGAATCTGTGAGCGCAATGTGGAGAGCTCTGGCATGGTGAGCGCACCATGACGATCTGATGAACGATCTCCTCGATCGCGCAATCCGTATCCACTCCATTCACTTATCAGCAGTCCTACCAGTTACCAGAAGCAAAATGCATTGAAGAGACACGTCGCAATGATCCAAACAACATTCATCATAAGCTGCTTATCCTGCATGAACGAGCTCTGACCAAGGCACGTTCTTAGCACTGACGACGCAGAGCACCTCGATGTCTTCCCACGGCACTTTGCCACTTGGTCGAGTCCGAAGCGTCTCGCTTGGCAACAGAAAGACGCCCCCCGTGCGTTTGTTGGCGCAATAACACAAATCGATGCCTGGGAAGACCTTGAGCTGAAAGAACGCCACAGGATCGCTCATTGCCACGAGGTTCATCCATGCCGTCACCGCATGTGCAGCTGCAGAACGCTGGTGCACTAGTTCTAGTTGATCGTGAATTACACGCATGCGATCTTTCACCGCACTTGGCCACCGCTCCGTCGCTGTGGGCAATCGAGAGGCCGTGCTATACTGGCTCGACCGTTCAGCTGTACTTCCCCGCGGCGTAGCCGTACCCATGCTCGACAAACGCCGGATTCCCGTGGTAATGGCTGCGACGACGTCGGCCTTGGCTCTCGGCAGTACAGCACTGCTCCAGGACACACTGACAACTGCCGTCGTCCACAGCGTGCCTGCAGAATACGGCACTGAAGTTCTGGCACTGAACAACCCGACTGGCTTGGAGCGACCGCGAACGGTCAACTGGGTGATGAGGTGCAAGATCGCGATGACCGCTCCGATGATGCCAAACATGCAGGTAAACATCTTGAAGTCCAACAGCACACCTTCGAGCAGCATGTTGCCGCCTCCCTTGCTGTTGTACTGGAATCGATTCATCGCCTCCTGACTGTTGCTGTGCGTCACTGCGTGAACCTCGATGACGTGCGTGTTGCGAAATGACAAGCGACGGAATTGGGTGAATATCGTGAGACCCGAGACGAGGCTGAGCGAGAACTCGGGAATCCCAAGCACACCTCGCGGTGGCTCCCACGATCGATGAGTGTACAGGAAGACGAGGATGTGGAGGAAGGCTGCAAGGAACCACACGTTCCGCATCTGCAACGACGTGATGCTAAAGAACTCCCACAACCCAATGTTGAAGGCACCAGCCAGCGACGTGAAGCGCTGGTTGATACGTTCATAGACCATTGGAGCGTCGATTAAATGCGCAAGTATATAGAACACCACTGGTAGGGGGCTGCCATACACCATCGACTGAGGTGGGATCTTGGCGAAAGTCTTGAACGCTGCAAACAAGCGCAACAGGATCGAACTGTTGCGATACTTGGGCTCACTGGCGCGCACAGCGTAGCAGCTCCAGAACGCCATGAGGAAGCGAACGTAAAAGTACGTCTGCGCAATACCCCGCAACGGCGCCACGATCTGGTACCAGTTGATCACGTCAGACGTGAACACAGCGTTCTCGTAGCGATAGTCCTCCGCGTACATTGTCTGGCATGAGTCTGGGACAGCACCGTTAGTCGGGCAGTCAAGCACACGCATGATGGTGGTCAGGTCATCGAGACGACGTCCTTGGGTGGCCATCCCACCCTTGCACACTTGCACGTCTTCTTCACTCTCGAGGACGGTGAGGTCCACGAGGTAGCCGGCATACGTGGCTTGCAATGCGCGATATCGCGCGAGGATCTGCACCCAGATCAAGCCTACAGCCTTGCACTCGGTGTCACTGGCCGCGCACGCGTAACGGAAGTTGACCCAAAGGTCGTCACAGAAGTTGGGACGAGTCGTCGGCGTTGTGCAGAGAGGCATCGTGCCGTTCTGCATCGCGGCTGGAGCGTAGTAGATTGCTTGGTGCGTTCGCCAGACCGGATTAACAAAGATCTCAGGCAGCAAATGGTGGTGCACGCGGTCGCGGTATAAGTTCTTGGAGCGGATCATAACTGATACAGGTACATCAGGGCGGACGTGTGCTGGGCGCCGTCGTGCGGTTGCATTTGCGAGCGAATCCATCATCTGGAACACCACATCTCGGCCAAACAACTCGTTAGGGCAGTCGCGATGGTAGAGCAAGCAATCGGGGAACGTGTCGAGCTCGTAGAACTTGGCAAACGCACGCCAGACAATGGATGTTGTGTCGAACTTGTAGCTCCACACACGTGCTGTTCCGTTCGTCTGGTTGCTTGGGATCGTCTGGACGTAGTAGTTCCAAGGTCCGTAGTACTGGAAGACATCGGGCTCCTTGGCGTACTCGTTGAGGTTGCTCACCCCCAAGCCCGTGCGCGGCACGTCGGACAACAGGAGGAAGTACGACATGATGGATGCACCAAATCGCAGCCACGAGAACTGCACGTCATCATCGAGAACGCGTGTGCGGTGCTGGCGGTAATCTTCCTGCACAGTTGCAATGCGGTCGTCAACGCTGACTCCAGGAACAGCCGCCTTGGAGCGGTGTTTCTTGGTGGTCGGCTTGGTTGCCATGGCAACGCTTGCTTTCGTTCCTTCGATGGGGTGACTTGTTCTCCCTGGGTGTGCTTGGCTTCTGAAGTCCCAAACCGAGAATGACTCGTCGCTTGGGCGTCGACCCAAGTGGTTACTGCTAGCCTTCAACACAGCGCAACCTTTGGAGCTACCAACGGCTATCCGTTTTCGAGCGAGAATAGCTCAGGCGCTGCGCAGGGATGCCGCAGAAGGCAAGCTCGTTTGCCTTGCAGGTTTGGTGTCATATGAAGGCTGCGTAGGCGTAATCCTGTGCACGATGCTCGTAACACGAACACTGACGTCATGATTCTTGCCATTTTGTTATGACATCAGCTTTCAGCGCATAGGCATTGCTCCGGTGCAGGATATCGTCGGCCCTCAATGTCGTTGGCTGACTTTCTCTTACAATGAAGGGCGCACCAGATGCTCTCGGCGTCGGTGCTGTCTGAGGACGTGCTCATACATAAATGTGGTGTGGAACATCGAATGTGGCACTGCTCAACGCACCTAGCGGCGAGGCCAACGCCGACGATATGCAATTCACGACAACATCGATCAATGTGCACAAGTTTGCTCTTTTCATCAATCACATGCCCTCAATGGGGCTTGTTGGCGCATTTGGATAGAGCTTTCCGTTGCTGCAGCAACCGTAGAATTCGATTCGCCAAGAACAAGAATGGCACCAAGCACCAACAAGGCTCCTCAACCAGGTGGCACGTCGCAAGTCCGTAATGTTGCACGAGTGTCGTCCGAATGTTCGTAAGACAACAAGGCTCCTCAACCAGGTGGCACGTCGCAAGTCCGTAATGTTGCACGAGTGTCGTCCGAATGTTCGT
>NSDO01000792.1:0-17121 GCA_002286825.1 Lagenidium giganteum | reverse complement strand
ATGGGTGACGATACATTCTTGACCTACCCAAAGCAATCTACTGATGAAACCGGGATCCAGTCGAGGTAGCCTGTACGATTTCTGTCGTGCACGTGACGACTAGGTTCTTCTCCGAGACGTCGAGAACTTGAAGGCGAAGCTCCGTCAGCAAGCGAACGCAAATGTCTCCGATAACGATCGGTTGGTACAACGACTGATTCACTTCCAGGAGTCGCAATTGCAATCATCGCATGGGTGACGATACATTCTTGACCTACCCAAAGCAATCTACTGATGAAACCGGGATCCAGTCGAGGTAGCCTGTACGATTTCTGTCGTGCACGTGGCGACTAGGTTCTTCTGCGAGACGTCGAGAACTTGAAGGCGAAGCTCCGTCAGCAAGCGAACGCAAATGTCTCCGATAACGATTGGTTGGTACAACGACTGATTCACTTCCAGGATTGCTGGACCAGGAAATGTTGTCAATGTCGACGAGAATTCTTTGGTAAACACAGCGGTAATTTCGCTGAGCAGTGAGCACATGCAAATGTATTCGCACGGTTCCCTGAACTATTGTTGGTGGATTGCACACACCTAGTAAGTGCCTTCTTGTTAAAATCTTGATGAAATAATGGCGATTCCTGACTAGGACCGACATCAGCAGCTGTGCCGTTTTCTCATGACAGATGAGCATGGTGAAGGCGCTTTTGTGCAGCACTCTCTCATCGAGATTAACATCAACTGGAAAAGCGATCAGTCACTTCAAGCGTGCGAACGAAGCGTGGAGCGAAGTTCAAGTGATAATGGTCGACAAATGTCTACGAGACTAACATCCGTCGCCGAGAGTTTCCAAGAGCTCAAATTTTGATGTGCTTGTTTCATGTCATAGCGTACCTGAAGAAAATTAAGGGTGACCAATAAAGATTTGATCACTTCGCCAGAGCTGATCTAGAAGACATCGACTCTCCTGTCATGGCATGGCCTACGCTAGCTCGAGCTCCAGATAGCGGGCGTTTTGTGAGCTAGTTGAAAGTGCCTATGGCAGACTGGGACAGCTGGCAAGAAAAGTCGCAGCTGCCTACTTTGGAGCTCACACGAACAACCATTTGGAGTCCCGTTCGGGGAAATTGAAGAAGGAAACGTCGTCAAAGATGCCCATGTACAAGTGGCTGAAGGTGCTTATCAATATAGATCAGCGGCATCATCAGGAATCTTGGCATGGAAACGCAAAAGTCGACAAATTCCTCGATACGTAATTGATGGTCACTCCGCAATCAAACAGGAGTTTTGCCTCAAACTGACCGTTATCGGCTGTCTTCATTTGTCCTACCAGTGGACGGTATTGGTACACGAGA
Source organism: Lagenidium giganteum (assembly GCA_002286825.1). Classification (NCBI taxonomy): domain Eukaryota; phylum Oomycota; class Peronosporomycetes; order Pythiales; family Pythiaceae; genus Lagenidium; species Lagenidium giganteum. Next base: position 15,787 of record NSDO01000792.1, on the reverse strand, counting down.
GGGTGGTCATTGAGAATGCTCAGCTTGTCATTATCAAGCTTATCGCTTCTCATGATGCTTGTTTCCACGCCAAGTTCCTCTTCTACTGACGTGGACTCTCGTTTCCCTGCTTTTCCTGTTCTTTTTACCAGGCAAAGCAGTGTTTCTTGATGTGCCCTGGTTTTATTGCAGAAGTGACAAGTACGCTCTTCCTTCACATTGGATTTCTCCGATGGCTTGAACGGACTGGTGTCGCGATACGGTTTCTTCTTTGGCACATCATCCTTACGGCTCCAATTCTTGTTTTTGCGCTCTCGATATGGGCGATTAGGTTTCTCACGTGCACGGCCATGTCTATGGCACCGGCCAAAGTTTCAGGGTCTTCCAGTTTGACATAACTTCGAGTTCTCGGCTTTGGGCCGTTTGTGTAATCTAGTCCAGCACACCCATATCCTCAATACGGAAGACCAGTGACGAGTACTCGCCGTTATAGGTCTCGATGTCGCTTGTTTGCTTCGGTCGTTGGAGCTTGTCACGCAGTATGGTCTGGTAGTTCGACGACTCGCATTGATGGAGCACATGCTCACGGAAATTCCCCTACGTGTGCACATCGTCGCTTGTCGTCGATGACCGATACAAAAACCATCCAGATGCAGGTCGCTCCATCGCAGATCCGGCGATGCCAGGCAACCGCTTATTTTCGTCGTGATTTATGCATTCGTGGATATTTTGTCTCCAAAGGGGCTGGGTACACAAGTGCTACCAGTATATCTCGATGGATGAAGGAGGCGGAGACTTGTCTCTCAGCGGCGCTCGTCGTGTTTAGAACTGAGCCGCTGGGGAGGAGTTCAGTACCGACGCGTCGCAGCACGCGTCGGTCCCTTCTCCTCTTCGTATTAAATTATGACTATTCGATGAATAATACTTCGTGTATCTGGAATCCGGATACATTAGGTCGAAAGAGCCCACTCAGACACATCGTCATCAAACTCGACACCAGCACATACAACAACAACGAAGCCAAGTCCAACGCCAAGGCGAAGTCCGACACCAACTCTCCGAATGCCCGCGCAATCGCTGACACAAAACGCAAAACCTCCGGAAACTCCACACCTACACCTATACCACCTCTCGGAATGACGACGCCAACGCCAAAGTCAACGTCAAACCTAGCGACAACGCCAGCACCTATTGTGGAGCGAATTCCTTTGCTGCCATAACCACAAACATCAGTGCTCCTACCAATAGCACGTGCCCATCAAAGCACTCGAACCAGCGCCAGCCTCCATCAAGCCGACTCCAGCACGTCAACCATCACCGTCATCGATGTATGGGCGAGTTCACATGCATCAATACCAATAGCTTCGAGGTGAACCAACAATGGAACGCACGTTTGGTGATTGAATGGTTCTGGGTTTCGACCATCGAACCATCAACAACGTTTGGTTCTGTGAGTGCGAAGGTGGCCATTGAACCACCTCCAGGCAGTTCCCGCAGCGTTCTGAAAGCGAGGAAAGGTTTGTTAGCACATCTTAGGGCGAAAAAAAAAAAGCACTATTGTTGGGTGTGGCTCATGCGTGAAATGTGTGCAGCGCTGGTGGTTACTGGATGCAGATTTTCATGTGTGTGCACATTTCAAGTGCGACGGCGCACCTGTGCTTGGCTCTTGAAGGAACAACACCACATTGCGCCAAGTGGTGTCGACAGCGCAGCAGGCAGTCGATGCCTCTTCATGCATTGGTTGCACAGTGCCATCGCAAAAGTGCAAGCGCGAACGATCGATGAGGCCCACTGGCACGCATCATACTAGTATTGAATGTTCGTACAGACAACAACACGAAGGGACTGTTTTGACCATCTTTACATCGGGCGTGCACTTGTGCACTATAATGAGTGATAATTCGCTTCACCACTCGACCGTATCCACATGACAGCTATCAAAGCCTTCCGCCCAGCCAAAAATGACAGCATAAAGCACCCTACAAGCAAAAGGAAGTTGTGCGTGGATAAATCGAAATGAAGCGTCATCAGATACTTCGGTGGTGAAGAAGGTTCCAGGGTTGAGGACGTATCCTGGCTGCTTCGACCATCGGCGTTGCTTCCCGAAGGTGCGTTTTTGTGCTGAGAAGATTCTGGCTGCAATGGCGACGCAGTAGGTGCTGGCATTGTCATCATTGGTGAGGCCGCTTCGATCGTGTAAATTGCCGGGTCGTCGTGCTGCGCCATGTTAATTGTCGTCCGTTGTTCGATAGCGGTGTTTTGGTGACTGGAGGTTTGAGCTGGTGTCTCGTGAGTGGTGTGACTTTCCCGAGGTGCTGTCTTGTTAAATAGGGGTGATGGTGCTGAGCCGGATTGTGCTGGCCTTGCAAATGAATCGGTGGGTGTTGGGACTGACGTGCTGTGTGCTTCTGGGATTTCTGTTGGACCTGTTGAGGATGAGTTCGCTCTTCGCAACGGCGTTGGGGCTGGAGCAATCGTTCCTTGTGTCGATTCCGATGTCGACTTGGATGGTGATGCAGACTTCGGCATTTCTGATGGTGTGGGCGCTGGTGCCGTAGTTGAATCTGCTAGTGCCGTATGCGTTGGTGTTGAAGCTAGCGATGTCACTGATTCAGGTATCGCATTTGATGCGGACATTTTTGTTGAAGTCGGTGCAGGTGTTCGTCCACGTGGTGGTTGTGATGTTGGCAGTGACGTTGGAAATATGTATCCAGGTGGCGTCTCTGTTGGCGTTGGCGTAGGAGTTGGCGTCTCTATCGGTGTTGCTGTTGGTGATGACGTTGGCTTCATCGTCGATATAGTTTTTGGGGTTGGTGTAGATGTCGGTGACGACGTTGGTGTTGGGGTCGGCGGGAGCACTGGGTTCTCTGCTGACGTCGTTGGCGTTGGCGTCTCTGTTGGTGTTGGCGTTGGCTTCATCGTCGATGTAGTTATTGGGGTTGGTGTTGGTGTCGGTGTCGGTGTAGGCGTTGGTGCTGGTGGTGATGGAGGTGAGGAAGTTGGTGACGGTGTTTGTGTTGTTGTTGGTGTCGGCAACGGTGAGAGCACTGGATTCTGGGCTGGTGACGGTGTGGGTGTGGGCGGTGTTGTCGGTGGCTGAAGTGCATTATGTTGTGGTGTCGGTGTTGGAGGTTGTGTCGAAGTATCTTCCCAAAGTGGCTCATCATTTGGATTGCTATCCAGAGTGCGTATTGCCGATGTCATGTGGATCTGGCCGTTGATGCATGCGCCGTTGTTCGACGTCGGATGCGCTGCAATCAGCGCTTGAGGATCACAAGTAAGACCAGAATACTCACAGAATCAAGGTGGTTGGCCTGACTGATCCTCCACCTTGTACGACTTGCTCAGTTGCTTCACTGCATGGCACTTCCCATCGTACCTTACCACAACTGCATGAGACCACTCTCGGCAACGGTCGTCTTTGAAGATCGCTGCGCGCATGTACGCCGCTCCCTTCATTCGATACAGAACTTCGCCAAGGTAGTCACGTCGATAACATCGTTGCGTTTCTCCATCGCCACGACACACCGTGCCCTGCGGCACGCAGCTTGCACTTGTGGGCGTGAAGATCATCGCTCCAGGTATTTCACAAGAGTGTTCTAATTGGGTGGCGACCACCTGGAGCGTTGGCGTCACATCGATGACCTTGCGTCCGCGCACGCATTTCCCTCGTTGTCGATCTGCCAAGGAGGTCTTAATGACCTCGGGTGCTTGCTGGCACAGTTCAGGCCGTCGTGGATCCGCACCATGGCCAATCCGGTGCTGTCGACTCTTGCTTCGAACGACATGTCGAGCTCCTTGATCTTGACGCACATGGCATCGAATGGGAACGCCACACTTGCGCTGTGGCGAAGGCAGTCGACATCCTCAAACAGCTGCACTTGCACTGCAGGCGGCGGGGGTTCCGCCAAGCGCGTAAATGCCTGCTTGACAATCTCCCGGTCGTCGTCAACACACTGCACGATGACGTTGGTGGCGCTGCACGACAGCAAAGGCACACAGTCGTCAATGACTGGCCGTGTCAACACACTCGACGTAGTCTGGCAGTCTCCTTCGAAGTAAGTGCGGACTTCCATGAGCTCGCGCGCCACCAAGCCGTCAACTGCGAGCGCAAGGCCGAGTTGTTCTTGCGCTCTTCTCACAGTCGCGCTGGGAAGCAGGCGGCAGTGTGAGTGCGTGCCCAGAGATGATGCGATGTTGCGATGTAGATGGGGCACCGGGACATGGGCGGAACCACAGCAAGGTCACTGAGCTGGCAAACGCTGAGATGCTTTGCTGCAACAAACAACGCAATGCGGAAGGCACGGATGGTGCTGGGACCGTCATCATGCGCGTGCTCGCGGCGGCGCAGTCCCAGTTGCCGGTCAATGCTACAGTAAATGCAGCAGCACCCTAGGTTGCCACGGCACGCAGTGCCCCAACGACTTCCGACTTCAGCCGCTGTTCCACGCTGATTATGAAGCGCACATAGATCGGTATGACACAGCCAGCGACGCTTCATCCACATGCACACATCCTCATGTTGCTGTGATTTCGACGCATCGTCTGCGTACCTCCCTCCACATGAGCATCAGCCCAGCGTTTTTAGCCAAATACGAGGAATTAGATGGATTTGCCACTCAAATCCTACGTTTTCCACTCCGCTCCAGCAACTTTTGCGCGACCCCCAACGGATGGCGTGGCTCTTCGGGTCTAAAGGCGTCAATGCTGGCGCATCGAACTGCTCACAGCGCAACATGGTGCGCTGGAGACCCCTCGGTGGCTCTCTCAAGCCCATTGGTGCTGCCCTGACATTTCGAGGCGATGTGTTGCATCATGCAATCGGATTGTCTCTGGTCGCCCCAATCAAGTCGAGGTCGCGCCACGCACTGCACATATCTCGTCTGACGCACGCAGCCGTCGTTTGCCTGCTGTCGCCGTCAAAAACGTCGGTGGTCTGGTCGAGCCATGCGCCGCACGTCGTTATGGTGGCCAGCGCTAGCGCTGTGCTGGATGTGCTGCTGGGCCAGTGTGTGCATGCCCTGTGCCGCCCTTTTCATCGTGTTCCATGCAGAGCACGACTTCGTGGGCAACACCACCAGCGTGCCGACGCCGGCGCTGAACCTGTGTCTCCGCATCACGTGCCTCGACCACCCAGTGCGCTCCATCTCGTGGATCAACGCTAATCAATATGTGGGCGTCAACAACACTGACCTCCGCATCTCGTTCTTTGCAAACGCCCAGTGTGACGGCAGCAATGTGAGCTTTGGAGTCGATCCAGCCAACGCACCGCCAGTGGTGAACCACGAAGTGTGGTCTTTGATGATTACGCCCACCCACCCTGATGATCGGACAGTGATGGCGCTTATTCCCAAACGAGAGCGCTCTACGGATTCACGAAGCGCGACTGCCGGCTGCTTCAAGCACGACGTGCCACCAACCGATCGACTGGATGAACCTTTCGCTGCCTCTATTACCTTGCACCAGTCGTCCCCCAGATGCTCCACCGCTACGTTCAAACTCACCGCCAACCAGCGATGCTACAACTTTGACTTCCCGGCTTCCGTGATCAGGTGGAACAACCTGCCAACGTGGTCGACGCTGAACGCTGGAGGATCGAGTCTGGCCATCTTCCCTGAAAGCGATTGTCAAGGGACGCGAGAAATGCTCGACATCCGCCACATTGACACCGCTGGCGTGAACGAACCGAAGTCGCTCATGCTGCAACAATATTCCCCGCAAGTCCTCAAGAATGCTACAACACCAGAGTTGACTGTCCGCAACAAGTCTGTGGCGATCCCGCCGTTCAACGGCACAATCAGGTTTGTCTACGGCTCCGACGCACGCAACTACACATTTCACGAGGCGGACATCTGCTATCGTATCACAGAGACGAACTTGACCCTCGTTGATATTGAGTGGGGAAACCTTCCGACAGCAGGTTGCTACCATCGCAATCGCACGGTGCTCGGGCTATACGAAGACCCCGACTGTCTCAAGCTATCAACTAAAATACTCAACGTTGAAGCTAACACAGCTGGTTGGGCATCTCCCACAGCGTTGCCTCAGCATCGACAAGTGCGATCATTCATGCTCTGGGTCAATCGCAACAAACCGGCACTTCCCTCGGTTGACGCAGAGGTATCTGAGCGACACCAGGTTCCGTCAAAGCAGCCCACAAGCAAACGGTCGCTATCTTGGAGCCAGTGGTCGCTTATCAGTGCCGGGGTCGTTCTGGTGGGTGGCTTCGCGATATGGATCACAGCAGCTCGTCGTCGAGCAGCGGGTGAACGTCTCAGCGCTTCCTTTCGGGTTCTGGATCAAGACAGCGAACTCCGTTCAATTCGTATCGTTGCTGATGACATCGAGCTCGAAACAGTGCTAGATGTGACGCCTAGCTCCATTGTGTATACCGCCAAGATCCAGAATCACGCAGTCGTGGTCAAGAAGCTGCTACCTGAACTGTCAAAATGTCTTCGCAGCCGACAAAGCATGGCAAATGAAGCAAAGAAGACGTCGCGGCTGGACCATCCGAAGATCGTGCGCCTGGTTGGCATTTTCTGGACGCCAGCCACAATGGGAACTGTACACGAATTTGTCGGCGTCGGAGATCTGGCCACGCTCTTAGAGACGCACGGCAATGCGCTGTCGTGGATCAACAGCGTGCACGGACTGCCGGGCAAACTTCGTATTGCCATGGACGTTGCTGAAGCTCTGATGGTGCTGCATTCTTTTGATCCACCGTTCATTCACGGTGCTTTGCCTCCCAGGAATGTGCTAATTGGCGCAAATGGCATCGCAAAGATCTGGAATATCCGACCCGACCAGCCATCTTCGAGTGGGTTTCAAGAGGTTGAGGATATCGTTGCGTTCGGTGAGCTACTGGGCAAGCTCGACGCAACTGACGAAACCAGGCAAGCGGAGGAGTCGCTGAATATGTCAGCATCTTGTCCACCTCCGATTGTCAACCTCGCGCGGCGATGTCGAAATGCTTTTGCAGGGGACGACTGCCTGACAGCGATCAAAGTGTTTGCCGAGTTGCAAACTGTTGCCAAGCAATTTGCATCGTGCCCGGGTCAGTTGTGAACTTGGTTTTGATTCTTGGTTTTGGATCGAATGTCCGATGCCTCCGCTATAAGGGATTTCACAAGATGTTGGCCTTGCACGATGGATTAACTTCTGCGGAACCGCAGCATGAATTGACATGAATTGATTCATTCAGCAGGTGCATGCGTTTGCTTTCTTGTGCCCGGTCTGCACCTCGCTTGCTCGCAGTTGCGAGTTCGACTTTGACAAATCAAGAAAACCTTACTGGGCCTTGGTGGCATCCATTCGATATTATCTAATGAGAACGAATTTTGATGTGGTTGTGTGATACCTCGGTATTGAAGTGTGCTCCAGACGTTGGCACTGAGTCGCTGGCTAGTGGTGGAAGAATGAGGGATTCGTTGAGAACCAACGGAGTTGGCACTGGTAGGAGTGCTGTTACTTCTGGTGGAGTTGGCATTGGCACTTCTGCTTTCGATGCTTGGAGAGCTTGCGTTGGTTGTGTGGATGTTGTTGTCGGCTTAGATGAGTGCTGATATTGGCGAAGGCGTCGGCGTTGTTCTAGTTGGAGCTTCCGTGTCGGCAGAGATGTTGTCGTCGAGCAACAGTGCGCTCCTTCCAACCACGATAACAGGTGCGCTTCAACCAGAAGCAAGCGGTATCGGGATAGGTCGATTGTGAGTCTGGTAGTCCACATTTGGCGTCGTCCATGGGGCGACGTCGACCAGCTATGTCATCACACATCACAGCTCCATGCCGTCGAAACCAGCCCTTTTTCTTCAGAATGCATCCTCAGCTTCTGGCTTGGGTACTACAGAGACCACCACCGTGCAGTGATGTCACGGAAACACTCCGTGAGCTCCGCAAAATCCCACCTTTTATCACGGCAACCCATTCTCGTCCTCCCCACCGAATGTGACCACCAGAGACCCAGTGCAGCGTCGACGGCGTAACCCTCACGGCCCAGACAGTCGCGATCTCTTCGCTTCGACTGCTACTACGCGGGGACCTATTTCTTGCGAGCACATTCAGACAGTCTTGAGCAATCTCCACTACCTCAAGCGCACAAGACGCTGACCAGGCACCAACGCCGGAGCCACCATCTAGTTCGCGCACAAGAGCACCGAAGGCAGCCACGTCACTTCGTGTGTCAACGCAGACCCTGGCGACATCCAGTTGATCTCCGACGAGAATATTCCAGACTTTCGCCGTGCCTGCCTTCGTCAACATCACGTTCGTGACCGTCAAGTTGCGAAAGTTGCCAGGAGCCATGGGTGGGTCATTTGAATGCAGCAGCACCAATGCTTCCGCCACCTTCAAAGCAATGCTGAGTTTACATATCAAGTCATTGCCCACACTGGTCCACGATATCTCACTCCGATGCACTTGAAGAAAGATAGCCAGGTCTCTGCCGTCAACGTATTCGTGCACAGGTCCCATCGCGATCGGCGACCAGTAAATGGCCAACAGACGAACAATTTTGGGATGATCCAGCCTGGATGAGAGCTTGGCTTCGTCTGCCATGGCCTGTCGAGCAAGTTCATGCGTAGCACGCTCTGGAAGAAGCTTCTTGACGATCACGGTTGCTTTCAGCACTGTTGCCAAGCACACAAACGTGTTGTCGGTCTTTCGAGCACTGTCTTGATCTGAACGTCCTCTGTTTCGATACGAAGAGCGCATAGCTCAGCATCTTCCGTCGGTGCCACGGCGTAATTGCTTTCGTCGTCGTGCATTGAGCGGCGTCGCGAGATGGCTCGAAAAGTCCAGACACCCACAAAAACAGCTCCCACACCGAGACCACCGAAGGAAGGCCCGCCCAAGACACGTTCAGCACTCGCAGGACAGTGGACTGCACGCGATAGCACCTGTCAGTCTCTGTAACAGCAAACGTGTGTGAGGCATCATTGTCGCCGAAGGAGATGTTGCCTATAAAGGGCGGCACCGTCCCTTTGGCACTGGTCTTCGAGCTAAGCCTTCGTGGGTTTCTTCATAGTGAACGGTGAGAATTGCTGGAGCATACGCGACTTGATTGGGACTGTGTCTGCATTGCGTTTGGCTTTGGCATCGACGCCGTGTTGGACGTCGCGGCATTCGCTGTCGGAGAACAGGACCAGCTGCGTCGAGCGGTCCACATTGAGCGGTGACCACGTCGGGAGATTACTCCACCTAATCCAGCCGGTCGCGAAGTCGAAGTTGTAGCACTGCTCGGTGCTTGTGGAGTGGGAACGTGGCGAACGTGCCACCCATGGACGGCGCTGTATGGAGTGTGATGGTGCCGGCGACGTCCTGGTTTTTTGGTGCATCCACGGCGAAGCACACAGCATTTTCGGTTCTGTATGAGAAGTAATTGATGCAATGCTTGTAGCTTTGCTGGTGCCTTCTGTGGGTCGTTCAAGTAAAACGTGAGGTTGGAGCCCTCGCAGCCCTCTTGGCTGTACAACGAGTCCGTGTCTTCTGGTAGCCCACACTCATATGCCCACGTCATGATCGAGACTGACACAGCTCGATGATCTTGTGTTCCGTGCGACCGTCAGAACACGCGTGGCGCGACCGCGGAAGTGCGTCTGGGAATGGAAGGTGATGGCGCCGCTATCAACAACTCAACTCTAGAGCAACAAACACGACCACCGCGGCATTTGCTCCCCTCAATTCCGCGGCGCACTGAAGCGCAATTTGCGCCTCCGTCCGCTCCGTCATCAGTCGTCACTGCCACCCACCCGACCAACAGTCCATTCCTTGCTCACCAACCCGTCCACGCCGTTGCAAATGGTATTGCCCAGAACAGCTGTGATGGAAATGGAAAAAAAGCTCGGACAGCATGGATGCGTTGCCAGTTGTTTCACTGTGGGAGGGAACGATTCAATGGCCGAGTGGCGTTGCTGACCAAAGGCAGCAGCGCTCACGCTGGTGCCGCGCTGACCAGCTGCGGTGATGTGAGGAAGCACGAGACACAATGTGTCTCTGCACACATGTCATGTGTGAGGGTCTTGGATGTGAGTAACCGTGGTAATGATGACCACACCATGTGGTGATGATGTGTTCGCACAAGCGCCATCCTGAAGTTGGTGGTTGGAACTGTGTTGAGGCAAATCTCAAAATCTGGACCTGTCGCAGAAGCAGGACCCGCTTTTCGTACTTAACACGTAAATATACTGTACTTGCGTTGTTGACTTTGAGGCTTCACTAAGATCGACGACAGCGAAGGCAACATGCAGAGCATGCAGTATGAAGCGGCAGCAGTGCAGATTGACGACACACCACACAGAAGACGCTCTCACCCTACTCCGAGTGAAGATACCATACCAATTTTAGGGCTCTAAACTTGGTGCAGAAAGCTACGATCGCACATCGGTGCACAGTTAGAAGCAGCAAAAAGTGGACAAGTTACACAAAGAATGACTGCTCCATTGCCGCTCATGGAGCTGCATGGCGCCGATGAGCTGGCAGTAGGCCTGGCGTTTGCCACTGGCGCTGCAACGACTGCATTTGTCAAAGTCTACTCCTTCAACAAGAACAAGCAGGTTACTGTCAAGTCAAGTGATGGGCGCTGCAAGCAATACGGTTGCGTTACGGAGTCGTGTTCTTTCAAGGTCACCACTGTCCGATTCAAAGCAGCACCGTATCAGTATTGCATCACCATATCCACCGCTGATCACTGTGATGAATGTATTGTCGCGGCAAAACCCTCGCTGCGTCAACTTAGCCTTATCCCTGAGTTTCGCGCAAGTATCATCAGAGATCGGCATGTCAAGCGCAAAACACTGGCTTCGGTGGTGTGAAATGCATCCAGTATCGCGGTTCACTCACCCTCAACCATCTATCGTGCTAAAGACACAGTAACTGAAGACTTCAAGGGAAGTTTCCGTCGATTCTGTTCGCGTTCTTCCAACATATTTGTCGTTGGGGGCTGCAAATCCCGGTTCCTGCACCGCGTTAGAGATTGACCAAGATGGCAGATTCTACCGCGCGATTGTTTGCCTTCGCGCGCTGGTACAAAGATTGGAGAGCTGCCAACGGGTGCTAGGATTCGACGGGACCCATTTCCGTCATATCAAGTACAACGGCGTGCTCCTCACGCTTGTGTGGCGGGATGGTAACAATCAAACCTTTCCGGTGGCTGCTGCGCTTGTGCCTACGGAATCTTCAGCAAATGTGCGTTGGTTTGTGGACCACTACTTAAAGGCTCACATGCCATTGTGCGACTAAAGACCAGCCTTTTGCCCCCGCGGTGTGATTCTTAATGTCGCGGAAGTTTTGCGAGAGGAAGCGTGTGGGGAATTCAAGGTGCTGAGACACGACTGATCTATGAGAACAAGCTAGAACTACTACCCACTGAATTTGGTGATGCTACAGCAAATTACGTTCAAGCCATCTCACCAGCTTGCTTGTTGGGCAGTGTACATATCCGATGTACGCTTATTCAGCTGGCGGACGACCAACTTTGTTGAGTCAACATTGCGGCTTTGCTTGTGCTCGGATTCTCCGCTTTCGGCAATCAAGACTGTATTGWCTCAAGCTATCGTAGCATTGTCAAAGCGATCTAGTAAACTCGAAGAATGGCGGCTTGCCGGCCGCCAATATACCCCACATCCCCCCAAACTGCTGCACAATTAACAGAAAGAGTCTGGGGCGTGTGTGGTCAAGAAAAGGCATTCCATGCAGACACGTGTTGTGTGTGATGCAGGCCACAAGGCAGCAAAATACCGATTGCTCGAAGCGTTTGAACCCAGCTACACTGTCGAGGTGCTTGGCGGCTTCTCACATCATTCTATTGAGCTTGTAACTGATGAACAACTAGCGCCATGCACTAGTGTTCTACCGCCACCCACGTATCATCGTTGACCGTCCATGACTGTGACGATGTCTCCATACTTTAAGTCGACACAAGGAAATACGCCGTTGCCGGCCACTTTCAGGGTTGAAACGCGGTAATCAACGATTAGGTCCTTTGCTTCGTGAGATCCATGCATCAAAGCGTCGTCCAGCGTGAATAGAGATCGCTCTGACGTTGCCACGGTTGGCGAACGGCGTGCGCCACGACGTTTCTGTAGCTGCAGGCGACGGCGCTCTCGACGTCCTGCAAGATCAAGGTTAGGTTGTCGAGTGAGTAGCCTTAGCGCGTGCGTACGCGTACAGTGGGTGCGCGGGCTCTTTAAGCTGTCGTCCTGGCAAAGTCGATTTGCACGCAGCACGCTTCATTCAGGTCTGTTTTTTCTGCCTGCTGTCTTGGTTGGTAGAATTTTCTGATGGTATCGTAACTGAGCCGACCGGAAACAAAGCCTGTTTGGTTTCGGTGGATGAGTTGTGGAAGAAGTCGACTCACTTGTCGTGCCAATATCCGTGTCGGTATCGTGTAGTCACCATTCAGCATAGCTAGGGGACGAAAGTCTAGGCCGCTGCATGGAAGAGCCGCAGCCAGTCTGTTCATACAAGACGTTCAGCACAGGCGCAGGCAGGCACGACACACATTGCTTGGTAACGATTACCGACCATTACTTGTCATTTGACCGTTGCATGTTCAGCAATTTTCGCGGGGTCGCAATTGACATGTACTCCTCTTACCGTGGGGGACAACAGGACACTATGATGTAGCAGGCCGTAATATCAAGGCAAATTGGGTACCTGACCTTGCAATTGTGACATCACATAGTTGTGCTGAGTCGCATTGCGAGAATTGAGGGGCTTGGTAGAGTTGACCAAGTAAGAGGGTTGTCCCGCCAATAGGCGTTAATTCTACGGTATCCCCCCGGGTTGCATGTTTATATATTATCAAAATTCATTCGTCTGCATTCATGTTAATGACATCCCTCGAGTCCTCTAGCTCCTATGCCACTGTCAATCGCTCCCACAGACTCTAATGCCTGCACAACATTTGTCGAAACGTCCACATCATCATCAACCGTATTGGTACTCGTCGGAGCAGCTTTGGGGCAGAACCCACACTTCGCAAAACCATTGATGATTGTCGAACGTGATAGCCCCGTCCACGCATCCTGCAGCCACTCCACAATTGTTGATCGAGATGGCGGAGCCATCTTCCACGGCTCGGTGCTCGTTCGGCTTCGTAGCTGATCCTCCAAATTTAGGACCCACCGCTTGCGAAGCTTGTCCTTCAGTGGCTTCATCCACGCCACATCCGCAGGCTGGGCGCGCCACGTGAGGTTTGGAGGAACCTTCATAGGGTGAACGTTCATCGAGGTAGCGATTGCAACCACGTCGTCGGTCCTGTGACCGCTCAACGAGTCGAGGAGTAACAGGATCGGCTCGCTGCTGCGATCACGCGATCAAAAATGGTACTTGAGAAACTGCACACTTAGGGCGGCGTTCCACCAACCTGAACGATTCGCGTACAGCTGTGAACGGTGGGAATCCTGAAGTGGAGCCATGGTTTCCCACAAACGCCGTCCAAACCCGTGCTGCTGCTCGATGTTGTGCTGCTGGGTCGCTGGGACTTTGGATGGAGCTACCTTGAACACCACAAAGAGGTCATAAATCTGGCTACGCCCGTCCGCTAGCAACATTGCGGTGGCGCGCTTCGTGCCTTTGATGGCAGTTCGCCCGGGCCTCGGGGCCATTGGAATGGACAGTGGAGGTGGTCACCCTTGTCTTATGGGCACATTGGTAAATTACGGAACGCATGGGTACATAATTGTAATTTCCGATGTGCAGCGCACAACTGGCTGTCCAATTACCATGTCGGGGCATTTACCATGTCGAAGTCCGTAGCATGTCAGACGTGTCCACTGACTACTGCCTGAAAGCGGTCGGGCGGCGGTAGAGCGACAAAGCTATTGCTGATGGTCAACTCTGGTTCCTAGCGTTCGTGATATCTTCAGAGGAGAGTTCTCGAGCATGAGTTACTTGTTCGTCAATACCACCGCTGTAAACGCACCGGATCTCGATCCTTGGCTGCCATGTGCGCCAGCTCGTCTTCCGCGATCACGCGGAGCAACCTGCCAACATGGTCGATGCCGAAAGTCGACGGATCCGGACTGGTTGACTTGCCCGAACGGGATTGTCCAGACACACACGAGCAGCCAGCCAGCAACATCTGCAGAGCGCTTTTTCTTGGGAATGAGCGGCGTGGAGCTCAATCATGACGGCTCCCACCTTGTGGCGGCCTGAGTGGATCGACTGGCATGCCTCAGAGCTAATTGTTCTGAGTGTGTTGCGCGAAAGTTGCTCAAACTGTTTGGGGAATGTAGGATTTGAGTGGCGGATCCCGCTAATTCCTGGTATTTGTCTAAATCGGACGCGTCTGTTCGTGGGCAATGGAATGTGACAATGCTCAGTGCTGCACAACGTCCTTGCGAGCTCACTGTCGCGCGTGCAGTCGACAAGTCGAAGCCACATCAACGGTGCCTGCATGTGGTTGGAACGTCGTTGACTGCGCCGTGCGGATGTTGGGGTGCCATGATCATTATGATCGTGGGATGTCTCATGTCACCCGTGCTGACGTGCATTGGACACTGTGTAAGGCACTGTGGATTATGCTGCATGGGCAACTGCGCTGCCATTACGTGAATCAGCCGACATCGCCGACAGCCACCGACGGACCACACCACGCCACACGAGCGTGTGCGGACCTGTGATCAGGGCTATCAACGTTAGCTTACTTGCAAGGTAAGCCAAAGTTTGGGAAGTTGCAACCTTTTGCTGCATCAACATCATTGGCACGAATGGGAAGGGTGTTGATGCACCAGCATCGTCGTCAGCAACACAAAGTGATACGCTGTCGATAACTTGCCCGTGAAATTCGCAAGTGAAAGAACCATGAATGAATCAACCAATGACACCGCAGCCGACGCCATGACAGTACGAATGCAGGCATCGTACTGAAGAAAGCGCTGGCATTGGAGGAACAGTACTGTCATGAATGGTGACGGTGCTCACGTTCGCGTCGTGTGCTGCCAGTATTGGAAGCAACAGCTCCAATGGCCTCTTGCGGTTGCGCTGATGAAGTCGGAAAATGGGCAGACCACGACTTCCAGCGTGCTGCGCGACGGCGAGACTGGCAAGAAGCATATAGTGCACTTGTGGGCTCCGGCCAAGACAAATACGACGACAGAGCTCTCTTAGCATTGGACTAAACTGCTCGATCGCTTAAGTAGTGGTGGAGGCTTGTACGAATGACGACAAGCAAACAGGTCATCAGCAATAATCAGTGTTGCATCTTCCGCGTGTAGCGTTAGACCAGATCACATACTTTTACGGCGGCAATRGGTGGCATAAGCAGTCTCGCACAATGTGAATGCCCGTTTTTCACTTTTGAGATGACCGTGCTGGCTAACAGCGGCCGTGATGTTCGTTGGTATCGCTGTCCCGCAACATTCATGTGCAAGGTGCTCGAGTCACGACGCGCAAACACTCCCCAGGTGGTTTTGACTGCATTAGCTTTCACATATCAAGCAATCGACCGTCCACACAACCCACGCCGACTCGACTCATTGGCTGCTGTGGTCTCCACCTCCATGGCTTATAATTGCGGAAGTTGTCAGTTTGGTTCATGACTCTATCCCGTCGAAACTATCTGGGGGGAAAGTGGTCTCCAGATCGATTGGTTGGCTGCGTGAGTTCGCGTGGGTGGGCAGTGTTGAGCTCGGTTGGCCTTCTCATTCTCGGTTTTGGTGTCCCCAACAATGCCACCAGCACTGCGTTGCTACCACCGTCAGCCATCGATGTCACAATCATGATTGCAACAAACCACAGATCCTTAATGGTGCCAATACTCACTATGCGTACACGCTTGTTGGCCATCAACAAGTCCACTTGTCTGGCGAAG
>NSDO01000070.1:261111-272291 GCA_002286825.1 Lagenidium giganteum | reverse complement strand
CCGCCGCAGCCGTTGTTGCGCGTATCACAGCTCGTGACTTGTTGCTCGGACAGCTCGGTACACTTGCCATTGCCGCTCTTGATGCACATGGCCGACTCGATGGCCGCGGTGGTGGCGAATGCCCAGCACGAGCCGCACTGGCCCTGGTTGCGGATAGCRGTCACACATCCCTTGGCCTTCCAGTCGACACCAGAGCCATCCGACGGACCCGGAGCGGGACCTGGCGATGGGCCAGACGTTGGTCGTGGAGCTGGGCCGGGCGCGTCTGTCGGAGCCACAGGACCTGGGCCTGGAGCGGGGCCTGGACCTGRCGCAGGTCGCTGGGTTGGTCGCGAGCTTGGACCTGGAGCTGGACCAGCCGTGGGGCGCTGTGATCGACGTTGCCGAGGATCCGGACGAGGTGCTGGCGTTGGTGTGGGCGAGCTCGGCTTGAACCAGTCATCGTCATCGTCCCAGAAGTCGCTCCACTTCATGCCTTCACCGCGCAAACGGCGACGGTTGTCGTCGTCGGCATCAGCATCTGCATCATCACTGGCACGAGCACCCAGGAAGTTGCCTTGGAGACCGGCGTCGTCACCCTTGGATAGACCGACGTAGTTGCTGAACTCTTCCGGCGTCATGAGCGTGAACGGACCGTCGAGGGAGAACTCGGCATCTGGATGCTGCTCGCGCATCTTGTCGCACAAACACGAGGCCATGTGGAAGCGCTGGAGCTGGTCTTCGGTCGGGTCGCTGTCGCGGTCTTCCTTGTTGATGAGGCCGAGCGCGAGTGCGTCCTGGAAACCTTGCGACTCGCGGTATTGCAAGAAGGCATCAATGGTCTCGTTCTTCTCGGCCAGGTAGCGTTCATAGTTGAGGCCCTTGTGCAGTGGTTTGGCGGCAACGAACGAGATGGCGGCGACGAAGGCCAAGACGGACTGGATCTTCATGTTGGATTTGGGGGTGGCTGCGCGTGTCTTGGAGGTGGTGGAGTTGATGATGTGGGCTTGTGCTTCACAGTGGAGAAGGATGCTGTGAGGCGCAAGGCGAGTTGGGAAGTGAGGCGGTCGGCAGCGGGTGCACAACGGCAGGTTGGCGCGCTGGTGACTCTGATGGTCATGTTGGTTGCTGTGGGATGAGTCCATTAACAGGATGACTGGCGGAAGCAGGCACTGGGAGAGTCGTTGATGTCCATGGCTCTGGAATGTCGGCTGGGATTCAAAGGCGTGACAGCAAAACATGCAGGTCAGCCTCTTTCTTTGATGCAAAGTTGGAAATCGACACATGTTCTGAGTGCGTCATTGCGCTGKCAGAGCGATCTTCTCTCTTGCAGCCACATGGACTTGGGTGGACAACTGGCGAAAAGGCGGTTGAGAGGTCCATCCTTGTGCGTCGATGTCGACTGGAACAAGAGATTCTTCCTTGCACTCGAATGCAGAGCTCATCACCGCGACAGTTTGTCGGCGTCACTCAGACGTCACTTGCGATCCCGTTGCTCAGCTGAAGAGGCAATCACCGCACAAATCCACCGAGGTTGTTGACCTGCAACTTTTCTGGGTTCCCCGCGAGCCGTCAGCTGTCTATTCAGCACCGTTCGTCTGCCTGTCGACACTGCCCGTTTCCTGACCRCCATCTTCMATGGTCACCACCAGCAACCRGCAGTAAGCCAACACATCTCTTGCAAACAACTTTACACGCCATCCACAGCCTCACTCGCTGCCACGACCGACTGCAATTCATCACTTTCTCACTCACTCACTTCCCAACTCGCCTTGCGCCTCACAGCATCCTTCTCCACTGYGAAGCACAAGCCCACATCATCAACTCCACCACCTCCAAGACACGCGCAGCCACCCCCAAATCCAACATGAAGATCCAGTCCGTCTTGGCCTTCGTCGYCGCCATCKCGTTCGTTGCCGCCAAACCACTGCACAAGGGCCTCAACTATGAACGCTACCTGGCCGAGAAGAACGAGACCATTGATGCCTTCTTGCAATACCGCGAGTCGCAAGGTTTCCAGGACGCACTCGCGCTCGGCCTCATCAACAAGGAAGACCGCGACAGCGACCCGACCGAAGACCAGCTCCAGCGCTTCCACATGGCCTCGTGTTTGTGCGACAAGATGCGCGAGCAGCATCCAGATGCCGAGTTCTCCCTCGACGGTCCGTTCACGCTCATGACGCCGGAAGAGTTCAGCAACTACGTCGGTCTATCCAAGGGTGACGACGCCGGTCTCCAAGGCAACTTCCTGGGTGCTCGTGCCAGTGATGATGCAGATGCTGATGCCGACGACGACAACCGTCGCCGTTTGCGCGGTGAAGGCATGAAGTGGAGCGACTTCTGGGACGATGACGATGACTGGTTCAAGCCGAGCTCGCCCACACCAACGCCAGCACCTCGTCCGGATCCTCGGCAACGTCGATCACAGCGCCCCACGGCTGGTCCAGCTCCAGGTCCAAGCTCGCGACCAACCCAGCGACCTGCGCCAGGTCCAGGCCCCGCTCCAGGCCCAGGTCCTGTGGCTCCGACAGACGCGCCTGGCCCAGCTCCACGACCAACGTCTGGCCCATCGCCAGGTCCCGCTCCGGGTCCGTCGGATGGCTCTGGTGTCGACTGGAAGGCCAAGGGATGTGTGACTGCTATCCGCAACCAGGGCCAGTGCGGCTCGTGCTGGGCATTCGCCACCACCGCGGCCATCGAGTCGGCCATGTGCATCAAGAGCGGCAATGGCAAGTGTACCGAGCTGTCCGAGCAACAAGTCACGAGCTGTGATACGCGCAACAACGGCTGCGGCGGYGGTGTACCAGCGTACGCCATCGACTACGTCAAGCAGAACGGCGGACTGTGCTCGCTCGAGKCGTACCCATACAAGGCGGCCAGCAAGGGCCAGTGCAACTCGGGTTGCCAGAAGGTGCCGATCAGCATCAGCAAGGCCGTGTCCGTCACGGGCGACGAGGGCAACCTCGCCAAGGCACTCGACAAGCAGCCTGTCGTGGTGGCAGTGGCGGCCGGCAACAACGCRTGGAAGCAGTACAAGGGCGGCGTGTTGTCTGGCTGCGACACMAACAACATCGACCACGCTGTGTTGGCGTACGGCTACACGAAGGACGCGTGGCTGATCAAGAACTCGTGGGGCACGTCGTGGGGCGAGCAGGGCGTCATCCGCTTGAAGCGCGGCACGGGCGGCAAGGGCTGTTGCGGTATTATGAGCCAGGCGGTGTATCCGGAGCTGGCGTAGAGCGTTAGCGTACCCTTAGCATGCTGTATTCGTGACTTTGAGTATGTAATATGACTGGTGCAGTGTCTGTATGAGATGATATGTACACAAACAATTTTGGGTTGTTATCTGCTAGTCTTTGCTGGAACATACCGCTGTTCACAAATTGTTGCGCCACGGTCCAAGATCGATCGAAACATTTTATCTGGGTGAGGAACATAGCACCTCAAAGGTGATGCAGCATGAATTTTGTGCTTCACTCCGACGCTTTCTTTGCCTTCTTGTGGTCTTCTGGCTTGATAGCCTTGAGCGGATCGAGCAAGAATGCCAAATCAAATGCCTTCTCCTTGAGGTAATGGTAGCGATCGCTAGCACTGAAGTGGCCGGACGAGAGGTCCATCTTCAGCAACACTTCGTTTTGATCGCTCTTGAAGTCACGAAGCTTGGCCACCCACTTGGTTGGTTCCCAGTACGCCACGCGGGGATCGTACAAGCCGCTGGTCACCAAAATGTTTGGGTACGCCTGATGCTTCACGTTTTCGTATGGCGAGTAGCTGAGCATGTACTGGAAGTACTTGGCCTCATTTGGGTTGCCCCATTCTTCCCACTCGCCCGTGGTAAGCGGAATGCTGGCGTCACTCATCGTGTTCATCACGTCAACGAATGGAACGCCAGCGATCGCAGCCGTGAACAGATCTGGCCGCATGTTGAGCACCGCGCCCATGAGCAAGCCACCGGCGCTGCGTCCTTCGCACGTCATCTTGCTGCTGCTCGTCACACCCGAAGCGATAAGGTGTTCCGCACAGTTGATGAAGTCGGTGAACGTGTTGCGCTTCTGCAGGTACTTGGAATTTTCATACCACGTGCGCCCCATTTCACCGCCACCGCGAATATGCGCGATCGCGTAAATAACGCCTCGATCCAGCAACGGCAGGATGGTCGCGGTGAAGCTTGGGTCAATGCAAATCTCGTACGAACCATAGCCGTACAGGTGCAGCGGCTGGCGGTCCTTCGAGCGCAAATCCTTGCGATACACGAGCGAAATAGGAATCAACGTTCCGTCGTCGGCCTTGGCTACCACACGCTCCGACTTGTACAGCGAGCGGTCATAGTTTGGGCATGGCTTCTCTTTCAGGAACGTCTTCTCGCGCGAGGCCACTTCGTAGTCGTAGGTCGTGCGTGGCGTCGTCATCGACGAGTAGATGAAGCGATACTTGGTTGTATCCCAATCCTTGTTCACCCACGCGCTGACCGTGTAACTGGCTTCATCGAAGCTGATGCGGTGCTTGTCGAAGCCGGTGCCCTTGTCCTGAACGATCCAGAGCTGCGAGAAGCCATCCTGGCGGCCGCTGATGACCATGAAGTCCTTGAAGCAGTCAATGCCGTCCACCTTGACGGCTTCGTCGTACGCAAACACGTCCTTCCAGTTAGCTGGCGATGGAGCCGTCACTGGCGTGCTCATGAGCTTGAAGTTGGTGGCCTTGTCCGTGTTAGTGACGATGTAGAAGTTGTCACCGCGGTGATCGACCCAGTACTGCACGCCCTTCTCGCGCTTGGCAATGAGCTGCACGCCGCTGGACGGGTTGGTCATGTCAATGAAGGACACTTCGCTCGTCTCGCTGCTGGACGACATGAGGAAGAAGTACTTGCCGCTGCGCGAGCGCTGGAAGTACGCGCTGAATACTTCGTCGTTCTCCGTGTACAGACACTCATCCGGCTTGGTGCTGCCAATGCGGTGGCGCCAGATCTTGTTCTGACGATGCGCTTCGTCCTGCGTGGCGTAGTAGAGCTCGGTCGAGTCCACGCCCCACTGGATGCTCGAAATGTTTTCGATGCGGTCGCTGAGGAGCTTGCCGGTCTTGAGGTCCTTAATGAAGCCCGTGTACGTCTCGTAGCCGTTGAAGTCGACCATGTACGCCAGGAAGCGGTGGTCTGGGCTCGGACGCACGTTCGCCACCTCGCAGTGGTTGTGGCCCTTAGCAATCTCGTTCTCGTCCAGCAGCATTTCTTCGCGGGCGCTCGACGTCGAGCTGTCGCCCTTCTTGGCCTTGCGGCAGTGAAACGTGTAGCTGCTGCCCTTCTCCGTGCGCGTGTAGTACAGGAAGTCGCCGCTTGGATATGGATACTCCTCGTCCGTCTCCTGCACGTGTGACAGCAGCTCCTGGTACAGGTTATCGCGCACGTTGGTCAAGTGGCTCGTCTTGATCTCCGTGTATTTGTTCTCCTGGCGCAGGTGCTCCAGCATTTCCTCGTTTTTGCGAGTGTCGTCGCGCACGTAGAAGTACGGGTCTTCCAAGTACAAGATCGGCTGCATTGGGTCGCCACCTCGGTTCTGGTTGGGCACGGCGCCGAATGGCACCATCTTGGGGCGCTTCTCCAGCACAGGTGGCTTCACGTGGCGTGCAAGCGTTGAGTACACAGCGCGGCGCGATCGGATCGCATACAGCGCGGCGGCGGAGGCCACGCCCACACCGATCGTCAGCGCATTCAGTTGCGTCATCGCGTCCTGGATGTGGAGTGACGGCTGAGCAGCACCACAAGATACATTCCCTGCACCGGTATGCGTACCGGTATTCTTCCATCAGTCAATGACTGACGGATGATTCATGACTGGAAATGCGATGGCTGGTTGATTGTTATTCGATCGTTGGTCAACAATGAGTGCATTCGTTGGCAAAGCGCACATGCACTTTGCCGCTTCCGTCACCACTTACAAGCACGGTGTCGTCGCTGCTCAGAGTGAGACAGCTAACGAAGAAGCTATGACCAGTGAGCGCGTGGGTAGGGCGAAGCTCCACAGGGTCCACAGGCCCGAAAGTATGCAATGCATGAAGGTCCCAGACTACAATGTTTCCTGAGCCGTCCGCACCATAGCAGAAACGCTCTCGTGTGCATATCACGGCGGCTCCACTGAATGGGTTGTTATCGCTGGACTTGAATGCGCTTCCGAAGATGAGTGATGCGACATCCTGGACGCATCGGTATTGGATAGTTACGATCATGGCTCTCGCCCGTCGCACGTTTGATGACGATCTCACCTGTTTAGCTGCTAACGACCAGAGTTTTATGCTTCCGTCGGTCGCTGATGTCAGCAATAATCGACAATGGGAGAGGGATTTCACCTCTCGGATGGTGGTGCCGACTGGGTGCAAGCTATGGCAACTGACGTACCGGCGAAGAAAAGTGTCATACTCAGAGCTTCGCTTGGTGTGCTGTTCCAACAAATCGATAACTTGAACACGGAAGATTGTCTGCACAAAGAACATCAGCATGATACGCAGTGATGGCATATATAATGCATCAACAATGACGCACTTCAAGCTTGCTGGTGGGGACCTCCTTCTCAGGTGTGCGTTCCAGACAGGCCAGTAGGTTCCTGACGGCCTTGTCGTGACGCTCGGTAGGGTCACGTGCATTTAGCTGCGCTTGAATTGAGCTACGAAACTGGAGATAGTGAAGCTGTTCGACCAAATCTACAATGACCACCGAGTCTGCTTGGAATTAGTACCCAGGCTTGATTTACACACCACAACAATAAGAGCATACCTCCTTTTGATACCGCTATCAGAGTTGGGTCTTCTGGAAGAAAGTGCACATTGTTTGGAGTGCCATCAAGCTACTTGTGGTCACAATCAAGCACCGCCATTATGATAATCCATCTAGCCAGCCATCTGCACGTACATCAACGGTAACGAGGGGTAGTGACGTCCCCAGCACCCACACAGCTACCTTGCAATCAAGCCCTGTGGTCGCCATGATACTAAAGGAAAGTCAACGCTTGTGTGATGGCACCGGGGGATTACCGCATGTTCAAGTACCTGCCGCTCGGGTCAACGTCTACTGAAAGGACACAGCTTGTGTGGTATAAAAATTCTTGCCGAAGATGAAGTAGCCTGAATGCAGAAGCAACTTTTTGAGACACTGCAGTGACACCGTACGGTTGACGACTACGGCCTCACTGATCCGTTTGGCGGGTCGAGTCATGAATACTCCACACTCGAATGACCCCATCGTCACCTTCGCAACAAAGTCAGCGATAAAATACCCAAACCCAGCGTCATCTTTCACTCTTGAGTGCAGATACCTCCAGTGCAAACTGTACTGGAGCCAGGAATGGGGTGCATGCTGCAGCAAATGCGCTCCTTAGTCTCAGCCACGGAATTTCTCTGTGCATGCGTGCGACGAACCAGTTGATGCTCCCAGCATGTGCAAATCTTTTCTTCTTGTCAGGACGACGATTTCCTTTCATTTGATTCGAGGATTTGGTCGAATTCGCATCATCACAGCCACATTGAGCAAGGTGAAACACAGCCAATGTCCCTATGGCGTCGGCAGTGACAACCAACCAGTTGTTGGATGCAGAAGGAAGCACCACGACGCACGTCACGCGCGCAACGTGCCCCGCCAAAATAATTGGCTGCTGATGCCACAGTCGGCCGTGAAGAAATGCGGTGCTCGATTCTCGCTGAACATGACCCGATTCCCGCCTTCGTCTTTCGTCACGACGCATCATCTCGTTCCAACAATCAGGCAGTCAATTATCGGTTACAAATATTGCAATATTTAACAATGTATTCTCGACGCCCATTTTTTTACGACCCTCATTAGAGCCAAAGACGGGATGGCAATTTGTTGCGTACGTGGTTGAAAAGAATGCAATACGCGCATTTATCGCCAATGTTTATCTCCATTTTTTTCAAATCTGAGGCGCAAAAGCACAAGTGCACGAGTTGCGAATTTGAAAAAACTCACGGAGCCTACCAACCATTCAAATAATGTAGGTGCCTGATCCTACACTCAGAATATTTGCAGCAGAGGTTCTACTGCTTGAGATCTCTCGTATTAACCATGTATCAAGATCACACGAAACTCCAGTCAACATCGTGATTTCTGCTGGATATCGGAAGAGCAGATTTTTCGTATGCTCAGATGCTGAAAAAGTCCCACAGGAACTTTGGGTTGACGAGAACACTGTTGAAAATCTGTCCATTTGCAGTCTGGCCGTGCGAAAGATCACAACTGAATTTGCTGACTCTCCCCCCGAACATGTCAGTCAGTTCAGACTTCTCGTATCATGTACCTCCCAATTACGTTGATCACTGCCATAAAAGTGTTGTGCATATGGCATTGTAGATGCGTAGCAATAACGAATTCATGTCGCAACATGGGAAAATAACACATCGTTGACAGTTTCAAGTGTTCCATTAGAATTCTTAGCAGATGTGAACTGCGATAACACCTCGGAGAATTGAGAAAGCGACGTAATGGCTGAAAAAGTTGGTTTTGTGCAACAAAACACAATTTGATTCTTGTCTCTATTGCAGCACCATAAAGGGGGATGGGCTTCTATCAACATTGGATCAACATCGCTCTTGCATCAACAGACAATCGCCTTTTCGCCTGATGTTGGCCAGGCCACAATGCTACATTTCAACCGAGGGTCCAGCCAGCTGGAACGTTTGACATCGCTGCTGATGGCGATGTCTCAGGTGACGACCCAGGTGTGCCGGTATCAGCGCGACGCAAACACAGACGACCCGAGCAAACGCGAGTTTGATGGGTCCAGGGAAGAGTCACCGATGTCACGTCGCCTGACTCGAAGACAGAACGAAGAGCCGCCGGCACAGCACCGTGCGGCTCATAAGCGTAACAAGAAGAAGCAACGGCGGCGCCGAGCGCCCAACTCGAGCGAGTCACTGACCGAAAGTCGTGTGACTCGTTCCACGAGTGCCCACGCAGAGTCACCGACGGAGCGTCGCGTGACTCGATCAACAACAAGCGATGACCAAGGAGAACGCGACGGCTTCACGCCACCAAAATCAGCCCGAGAAAGCTACATTGTACCATTTTGAAAAGGCAATATATTGCAAAGCTTACTTGCTCTTCCCCACCAAGAGTGGAAGCAACGATGGACGTCGGGACTCGAGGGTGGCGTCCATAGTTCACGAAGAACGACGTTAACCCGGTTGACGCGTGCACCGCGTTGTTCATTGCGAATTCCGCCATGAGCAGGAACTCGGACCAGCTCTCGAACGACGTGGCGTACGAGCGCAGCACGTCTTCGAGCGTGCGATTGACACGCTCGGTTTGGTCGTTCGTCTCCGAATGGGCGGCTGTGGACATGCGCAGTCGCGTCCCCATGCGACGCATGATGGAACGCCAGAACGTGGCCGTGGACAGAGGATCACAGTCAGAGACAATGTTATCCGGCATGCCATGATGCCAACGAAGTTGTACTCCGCGAAATACGAGAGCCAGCGTGCCATGCGCTGACTCAGGTGCCGGCTGCGCATCGCTGTCCGCAGCGACGCGTGATCCGTGTAGATCATGGACTTCGACGTTTCGAGCAGATAGACTCGGAACTTGACAAGAGCATACTTCATCGCAAGTAGCGCCTTGTCATGCACCGGGTAGTTGCGTTCCGCTGACGCGCTCCTGTTGCGCGTCGTCGAACTGCATGAGCGCACACCCGATGGCGTGGTGGCTCGCATCGCACACGACGTGAAAGGGCTTGTCGAAGTTCGGCAAGTCCAGCACCTGAGCCTCGCGGAGGCTCTTTTTCACCTGTTCGAAGGCGGCCTGATGTTCCGCCCCCATTCCCACGTCACGTCCTTCTTGAGGAGTGACGTCAGCGACGAGGCCAGCATAGCCTCGCGTGTACTTGTGGAGGTAGTTTGCCAGGCCCATTCACTGACGCAACTGCTTGGCGGTCTGTGGCACCGGCCAAGCAGCAATGGCGTCGACCTTCTCGGGATCCACGCGAACGCCCTTGACACCTACGAAATCCTCAAGGACAGGGATTTCCTCCGCAAACAAGATGCAATTCTTCAAATTCTGCTGTCGCATGACGAGAAACAACTCCCGTAGATGTTTCAGATGAACTTGGACGTCCGTCTTGCCATCCGTGGCACTGGTGGAGCGGTACTGGAAAGCCTGGGACCACTCGCCACACGTGTCAGGTGGGACCAGAACCGCGGCGGGTCCCAGAATCCGGTCCCATAGGTCGGTCCAGCGGGCAGATCCGGGCCGGGTGCGGCTCGGAGACCCGAGCCAACGAGTGAGAGAACCCAGGCCCGGCTCGAGCGGATCCCGCAAGTGGGAAGCACCAGGATGCATGCGACATGGCGCAGGTGACGACAGAAGAGTATCCTGACCCGATCTGATGCGTGTGTGGATCGAAGATCGAGAGGATGATCAGAACAGCCTCATGTTCGAAGAAGGCCAAGAGACCAAGGCTGGCGGCTAATCAAGTGGATTCAACTGCGGAGAGCATGGAGAGCTCTGACGCCTTCCATGCTGCCAAGCATGGATCAAACAACCAAGGTTCACTGCTACCAATCGGCTTGGGACCAAGTGTTGGGTGGAGACGATGAACGAAGTAGGCGGATCCAGTGCCGTCGCAGCACCAGCTACAGCGGTTGGAGCTGCCTCCATCGTCAATGGCGAGGTGCACATGTCAGGGTTGCTGTGGAAGGGTTCTCGCGTGCTGCGTGGGTGAAGAACAGTGCATCGCATTGACATCTGTGCGGTTGCTGCAAGGCGGAAGCACAGGGCTGCTCGTTGCTGGCATCTTCCTGTGCTCGAGCAGTATTGGTGCATCGAGTAGGTGCTGGTAAGCGTGGCCACTGCGGTGGCGAAGCGAGGGACTTGGTGGCCTGCGCCGGCGTGATCATCAGGTGCAGATTACCAGCGGACGCAACGCTGATGCACGAGCATGAGTGCAGGAGGTGTGAGACTCCCACACTGGATCCAGCCGCGCGCAGCTGTCAAGAAGAGTGCGAGTAGTGCGGTGTGCGCGCATGTCATCACGATGCGAATGGCCCCAGCAGGTTGCGGGAGATGTTGGGTGAGCGAGTGTGGCCCCGGCCGACTGAATCCAGTTGAACCCGGGTCAGCAAGGACAGTCTAAGTTGGGTGAGGCTGGTTCCTGGTGGTTACATGTTTCTCTGCATGTTTTAGATAAGTAGGATTATATTAGTAGGTA
>NSDO01000070.1:228847-260706 GCA_002286825.1 Lagenidium giganteum | reverse complement strand
GCAAGCGAAGTACTACCCTAGAAGTTACGCCAACATTGCTAGCGGCCGAAGACCATCCGTCCGTTAGAGCTGAAGACCCAGAGGAGCCGAAGACCATCCGTCTGCTCCTCCAGGTCCAAGCACCCCACTTCAACCAGTCAACCTAGCGTCGATGAACACCAGGCGTCAGTCTGAGGAGCCAAGAACTGAGGACCCGCGCACGTTCAAGATGTCGAAGACCAAGAAGAAGGCCCAAGACGCCGAAGAACGTGCTGGTTTTGTGGCAGAGAGCGGCTTAGTCCCCACGGACAAGGCCAGCCCTCCACCACAGCACATTGATGGCAAGACGGACGTCCAAGTTCATCTAGAACATGAAGAGATCGTCGAAGTGCGAACTCGCGAAGGCACGCAGGGGCCTCAGCACCTGCGTGACCATCCTGTTGAAAGTCGCAGGGGCATTCTTCAGCCCCTGCGGCTTGACCAGCCACTCCCATAGCATCCCACTTCGGGTGCTCACCGCTGTGAGCGGGATGTCCCTCTCATTCATCCGGATCTGATAAAACCCGTCTTTCAGATCGATAGCACTGAACACAGCGCGCCCGGACATGGCCTCGATCACCATGCCCTTTCGGGGAATTGGCGTTTGCGTCGCGATGGTCGCATTGTTCAGCTTGTTGAGCGCACAAACGATGCGCCATCCCCCTGTGGCCTTCTTCACACATAAGGTCGGGCTTGAGTGCGGGGATTTGCTCTCCCGCACATTGCCGGCGCGTGATCGAGAGGCAAAGAACTCATCGATCGCTTCACCTTGGTCACGCGGCAGTGGCCACTGCCGCGTGACACAGTATTTTGTACCGGGCACGAGATCGATATCGTGCCGAACGCCACGGTCCTGGGGCAAGGTGTCTGGCACCTTGTCGGGGAAGCTGTCCAGCACAAGAGGCCACACCGGATTCCCTTGTGCGTTCAGAGATTCGAGCGACTGATGCTCGAATCTTTCGTCACGCGCAGTCTTCTTGTCCTGCAGCACGTCTGAGTCCAATGTGGATGTGCTGCCCACAAATTCTGATGGATTTGCGGCACTGAGCTTGCAGATCTGGAGGATCTCACCTCGCTTGAGATTCCCTCACGAAGGACTTGGCGCTCATCTCTTCGAGCGCCAACAACTCATCGAGCTCCGAGGTGGGTTGTCCACTCGGAGAATTTGCGTGCGACAGCCGCTGATGTCCTGCACCATGACTGCGATGGCTCCATCGCTGTCCAACACGGAGTCTGGCCTCTGCACAGACTCATGATGGCGTTGGCCTCGTCCCAACGCCGACTTGCGAGGAGGGCGACGAGCAAGTGTGGGCTTGCTCGTGCCGCGTTGCTTCGTGCAACGCCCGATATTGAGTGGGGGCTCGCACCGCCCAGACTCACACATTTCGTTGCGGTCCAGCCTGAGCTGGACCCGCCGCGACGACGACTTGTCGTTACTGGAGCTGATGCGTCCATCAACTCCTCCAAGGGTTTCAGAGATCGAAGCCACTGCTTCGACCTTCGCCTTGGACGTTGGAGGCTCGACTTCAACGGCATGCACAATGCGCTTCGGAGACTCCACTCCGGAGGCCAGCTTCTTCTCACTCGCCGACGCCTCTGCGACCGCCGGAGGCGTCTGAGGGTTCGCGCGTGGCATTGCCACGAGCACTGGGGTGACTCGCATGGATGCACGTAGTCAATGTGCACCCAATGATGATCATCGATGACTAGCCGATGATCTGCTTCACTTGGAGCGGTGTTGATTGACACCACTCGGCTCTTGGCCCAGTTTACTCATGGCTGGTACTTGGCCCGCCACGGCGTCTCCAGGATGACATTGAACCTGTCATCCAGATCCGTGAGGATGAAGGCATCCTTCATCCTCCTGCTACAAGCAGAATAGTCGAGGCGCGCGCCCGCCTCGGCCTCTCCATCACCCGACCGACGGCGAGGTGCACCTTGAAAACAGAGGCACCTCCGTCAGGCCGGAAAAGAGTCGCACCACGTCGCGACTCACCACACCACGTCGAACGAAGTTTTTCGACGCACCTGAATCGAGCAGGGCACGCAACGGCCGCTCGATTCCCTTCACACTGAGCTTGAGGTAGATGAGCCCATTCGCCCTCTCCTCAAGCTTCGCAGACTTCACAGCGTGTCGAGTCCGACACGCGAGCGCCCTGGTAGCTGCTGTCTGCAGCAGCAGCCACCTCCTGGCCGTCAGTAGGGCGGACCGCGCCTACTGACTGGATTCGGTTTTTTGGCTTGCGCTTCTGGCCAGCACCATTGCCAGAAGCGGGCGGAGCACCAACGCTGGGAGCCGGTGCTCGACACTTGGATGCCAGGTGCCCAAGGCGCTGGCATCAGAGGCACTGGGCCTTGGAGAGGTCCCGACGAGTTCGCTCTCCGCGATGACTCGGAGTCATCGCGTCAATGTCCATTGGCTCCGGACCACCCGAGGGTGCCGGAGCCTCACGGAAGCCCTTGAAGTTGGACTGCTTCAGTCCAAATTCCTCACGGAGCGCCGCATTGATGGCATCATCAAGCGACGCTGGGGTCTTCCGGAAGAGGGTGGTTCTCCCTAGACCATCCTTCAGACCTGTCATAAACACAGCGAGCTGTGTCGTGGCATCTACCGGTGCTGTCGCGATGGTGGACAGCACATACCTGACCCGCTGCACGTATGCATGCAGGTCGATAGTTACTTGCCGCAGGCGACGGAACTCAATGCGCTCCCGAAACTCCTTCTCGGGTGGCTTGAACGCGAGCTGGAGTTCCGACTTGAAATCCTGCAAGCTGGAGAAGACGCTTGGGTCAGACAAGCATTTTCCATACGCCCACGAACGGGCACGTCCA
Organism: Lagenidium giganteum; assembly: GCA_002286825.1. Lineage (NCBI taxonomy): Eukaryota > Oomycota > Peronosporomycetes > Pythiales > Pythiaceae > Lagenidium > Lagenidium giganteum. Next base: position 257,856 of record NSDO01000070.1, on the reverse strand, counting down.
GACAGCCTGGACATGCCATAGGCAACTTGCAGCGCGGGGTCCATGAGCACCCGCGCAGCGATGGCCGTCTCAATTTCGACGAACCATCGCAGGGGTGGCTCCTTCGGCGAGCCACTGTCCAGCTTGACGACGTCCTTCTTCAGATGCCCGGCCGTCGGACCGCGCACCTCGTGCTCAATTTCATGCTCCGTTGAGAGCAGCTGCACGCTGCTCTGCTGGAGACATGGTGCGGCGGAGGTGTTTCACCGGCGCCTCCCCCAACGCCTTGCTCATCATGCGCGTGAGCGCAGACCAATCCCCTGCCGAGAGGTGGGGGAAGTTGGCGTGAGCCATGAAGACCCGTGGGATCTCCACCACTTCAGGTGCCGCCGACCGCGGCGGCACAGATGACGATGACGTTGCCATGGCGCAACGCAAAAAAAGGTGTTGGAAGGACTCCGAAGTGCTACCAAGTGTAACGGGACTACTCGAAGAACTACGCTGCATTTGTAGACGGGCAACCGTACTACGAGTGCACAATACACAGAGCGAGGAAGCGTGTGCTGTCCTGCGTGGGTGTGTGGATGGCTCAGTGTTAACTGCCTTGCGGTCACGCACAGGCAGTCACTTCGTGTGCAATTTGCCTTGCTCTAAAGCACTGGCAATTGCTGGGCGACTGTTGCACTTGGGAGCGATTATTAGCTTAGGTCTCCTACCTAACAATTATCAATATATGTATTGTTGCAACTAACAATGGTCTCCAAATAATGGGAATTGTGGCCCTTCAGACCTGCAACGGTCGCCGTGACCCTTCAAGGTCGCAACGGTCAGAATATAGGTCGATTGGGCGGTTGCAGCCCAATTACGACAATCTTTGCCAATTTGACAATTTCGACCCAGGAATTGCAACCAAATTGCAATCCTCACAATTCATGCACAGCGTGCAATGAATGTGGCAAATTTACTTGCTTTCTTTGCGGGGCAAGAAATGCAATGAAGTGTAGCCCCGCTACAGCATTGGTGCAGCCGATGCGATCCTATTGATACTTCTTCGATCGCCACAAGCAGTGGCACAAACGACTCCGTCAGGTACTGCGAACGCAGTACCTGCAGAAAACCAGTGCACACGGAAAGTCATTGCAGCAGAAGGCACCAATCATGACACTGGAGGATCTGCGCCGCATAGGCAACTTATTGTTTGTGAAGAATAGTGCGATTGCGCTGAAGGACCGCACTCTGTTATGCTGGCAATGGGCGATGGTTTGAAGAAGTTCCGATATCGCTGTTCTTCGGTTCGATGAGCTGCAATGGATGGGAGATTATGTTCTCGCGAACGTAACACGTACTAAGACCTCGTCAGCAACACGTCTCGATATTTCCTACAGCGATGCATTGTGAGCTTGATCCCTTTCACAGTCTCCCCACTTCCCTCATCAGCGATCCATTTGGTGCGTCGGATTGCGTCTTCAGCCAGCTTGATGGTGCCATCAAACGCGAGCACGTGTCGACATACATTAATCGTATCCATGACGGTGTCGCACATTGGCATTGGACTCCAACATCACGTCCAATCTCACGTCACACTCTGCGCGACGGGGAGATGCGGTCCAAGCAGCATCAAGTATTGACGTTACGCTACCCGACCTCGCCCACCGCGCGCATGGACTCTTGACGGCTTCAATACCGTCTTGGAGTATATTGCCGCAACCAGCAGCTTCCACCAGAAAGTTGGAAGGGCATTGTCGGGCTGGAAAAATCCTCGTGAATGGACCACACCTCCTGCACTTGCGGACGAAACCACAATAGACGGTATCGCTCAGCGCAGTTTTGGACGAGCGTTGTTCGAGAAGTATTTTTCGAGGCTGAAATGCGAGGTTTTGTTGCTGCGCTGACTGCAACGATGCTATTGTACTACAGCAACACGTTTTCGGTTTTGGCGGAGCAAATTGTGCACAGTTATTGCACAAGCGCTTTTGTTGCGTGCCCGAACTTGCGCAAGTCTACCGTGCAGGATAAGCTTCTTTCATGGTCTGCCGCAGTACGCAAGAAATTCATTCTTGCCAAATGCGTCGCGTTGCCAAAGGCCACAGTCGCTTCGCTTCCAGACAACACAACTGAAACGGGGACGCAAGCAAGATTATGGCTGCTGTTGCTACAATAGCGGCCGACGTGAGCCCTCTACGTTCGTTTGTCGACGATATTCGCACACAGCAATCTGCAATGCAAACTAGTATTGAGAGGCTCGGTACTTTGTGCGAGCAGCGCACCCGCTTACCAGCAACACGACCCAGTCAACGTGATAACAACCGAATTGCACAATCATGCTCAAGGCCGTGGCCAAGAAACCTTCAATCCCTCAAGGGAATTCAGCTGTCATCGTTTGTGTACCAATTTCTGCAGGAAGATCTGGGATCAATACGTTTGGATCGAAAAAGTTATGCGCAGCGCGATGCAATCCATACAATGAAAATTGCATACCTCCATATGCCAGTGCAGCCAGTACCGTACATCACCATGACCACAGAGCGACAGCAATCAGCGGTGGCATGATGAGGTGCGCCAGCTATCCGCAGATGTTCAAGATCGTGTCCTTCGCACGTTGAAGGGATCTGGTGACAAGAAGCGCAAGCGCACTGGTGCAGTTTCTGGGGTGATTAAGGCCTGGACGCAAATGTCATCTGCCAGCAAGGCAAACGGAAGTTAGCGACATTCCAGTTAATATATACCCGTGACGTACATTCAGTGCATTGTTCTGCCCAGTTGATGCGCAGTGGTGCGACGAGCCGATCCCGTCAGCCGCAAGCAGGCTGTTGTAGATCAAGATCTTAGTCATCACGAGCTTCCCGATTAAACGCAATATACTCACCGTTCAAATACGCAAAATCCTCACCTTCCAATGCGGTGTGAGCTGGTCGGTGTGAGCCTGTCGCTTGATGGGCTTCTGCTTCCTCGCTGGCTGGTTTGATTGTGCGGTCTGCGGACTGCGCACTGCGCACTGCTCACCTCGTCGCACCATGCACTTCTCACCTTGTCTCACTGTGCACTGCTCAGCACGGCGCACTGTGTCCTTGTGTCACTGCCGCTCTGTCACTCTCTAGTCGACGGCGCGTGTCCACATGGCTCGATATGATTGGGCGAGGGCACGCGCCGCCTTAAATTTAAGCGTGCTGGGCTGCTTGAGCAAAATGTGAATTCCCCCGATCAACCATCATCTTCAGAACACTCACAGTCGGATCTGCTGTTCGGACGTTGTGTTCGGAAGATAACGCTTAAAGAGGGGTAAGGAATGGGTGCCCCGATCTTTCTCATACTTTGATCTAATTACAAAATGCAGCTCTGTGGAGCTCGCAATTTGCAAAACTGGGCGTGCGTCTGCGCAGATATCCCAAGCCATACTTTTGGTTTTGCTTGGTTGCGCGGCTGTGAGCAGTCTGGAGGAACCGGCATCATGCACATGGGCTGTTAGTGCTGTTTGGAGGCTGAACAGGATGTCCCGAACTGTACACCTAGGGAAAGTATTGAACCAGCATACCCTCGTCTTACGCTGCGTATGTGGACGTAACAAAATTGTTTATACATCTTCATTCCTGACAAAGAGATTCGATTGTTTGCACCAGGTCCCTAGATACATGGTGGTCATTACATCGATCGCTCCACTCCAATTCCCGAAAATACAGTCAAGCTGACTTACCGTGCGTCAAATGCATCGCGTGTCGCTCTTGCCGCCAACACGCCGGAATGTTCACTTTTGACTGGACTAATGGGGGAGGATTCCCCATCCTCGATCACTGTTTCCAGTGCCAATTCATCCTTTACTTTCGCGAGAGTGTCTAACTGGTTTTCCAGACGACCAAGAGTCTGCAATGCGTTGAAATGAGCTGTCGCACACGAGCAAGTCCTTACAGCGTGCACTTGTACTACTTACCGTGTGCGAAGCTTGAAAGTCATTATCTATATCATCAGCACATTGCTCGAGCTCCAAAAGTCGTTGTCGCATCTGCTCCATCTCGTCTTTCAGGGACAACAGCGACTTGGAGCTCTTGTGTGGCAGTAGTGGCATGGATTTCTTGAATGACATGTCGTAGACAGCTCGATAATCTTTGGTCGCCCCAACCGCGGCGCTGTCTTGTCCAGATGGAGAAGGACTCTGGTTATCGGTGGCAGCGTCTCTTTCTGCTGCGATGTCCTTATCGCGGACAACTGTGGTCTTCGTTGGATTGAGTTCTCGTGGTAGAATGTCATCCACAGGCTTTCTGAAATTGGTCACTGCAAGGTATTGTTCGGCACCATCACCACCCTGCGCTAAATTGATGGTGTACGGGAGGCGACTGAGCAAACGACCAGCTGTTGTCAATGGAATTGGTTGATCCGTCGTGTCAGGAAGGTCATGCTTCAGGGTACACTGAATGCCAGTCTCTCTCTCCTTCTGTGAGGTGTCGATCGGTACTACGATTGCTGGATTAGCGGACGGAGCAGTCTCAATCCTGTCCATGTCAACAATAGTGACGTCTTCGATGTCGAAGTCGTCTCGTTCAACCTGCGTGGCTGAGTGCAGTTGCATCGGTACCTGAGAAGCTGTTGATTTGAGAGCTCTGCATTCGAGGATGGGTTTGTGCACCTTGCTCGCTCCTGATGGTCTCAATAAACCAACTCGGTCGGCCCATGTGGATGGATGGTACTGGAATTTTCGGTCGCTCATAGCAGTGCTGTTTACAGCGGAGTTCGTTGCCAACAGCTTCAAGCTGGCACTGTTACAATCACGGCTGGCTTCCACTCGCAGCGGTTGAACAGACAATTTCTTCCTGTTGGTAAGTTCGACCGCTTCAGACTCTTCATTGTCGTTGCTGACTCCTGCGGCGGGCATTGGATCGCGAGCATCTGGCCGAGTTTGTTCTTGTTCTCCCGATATAGTTCGAAGATCTGGGGACGAGCCGCACGTTTGCTTTCGCAAGTGAAACAGTTTGAGCACATTCTGCACCGAGCCATTTTTCTTCGGGGACCTGACGTGCTTCTTTCGAATTTCTTTTAATGCAGTCCGTTCGTGAGTCACGAGCTCTGGGAACGAAAATGGCCGATTGTTAAGCTGGCGTTTTCTTGAAGAACTGGTAGTGTGTTCTATGGATGAAGGATGAAAGAGCTGTACCGGTGCCATCAGAGCTTTGGATTCCGGGGATGTTCTGTTTTGCTGCTGCTGTTGGTGCTGCTGCTGCTGTTGGTGCTGCTGCTGCTGTTGGTGCTGCTGCTGGTTCACTTGCTCTTGGATAGCTCGCATTTTGTCATCAATTTCGCGCTTTTGCTCTCTCAGCAAATCGATAATTTCATGTCTGCGAGTTAAGCCTGTCGCCGGTAGGTGGCGTAATATCGGGACCGAAGCGGCTAAGACACTCGCCTTTGGAGCAGATTCGCCACTGCATGGTGCTCGCTTTTGAATAAGCGCCCACGCCAGGTTCCGAAACGCGCATGAAGAGCATATATCCAGAAACGTCGTTACTTCGTCATTCCAACGACGATCGGGCTCTTCTCGTATTGGTGACGGCACTCCTGACGTGCGGCGGGCCTTGATCGCCTCTTGCAGTTTTCGACGAGCGCACTTTTGGACACTCAATACTCTGTTTTCTTCTTCTTCCAGGGCAGCCAGACTTGCGACGTCAATGCGATCTTTCAAGTCTTGACGCAACGCCTTGTAGCGCTTCAACAGCCGTGCGTGAACTCGATCCGGTTGTATGCGCCACATCACGCACTGCTGCGTTCGAACAGGATTGAGTCGGGCAGCTTCCTCCAGCAAGCCCATTTGGACCGATGCCACATCTTCCGGCGTCTCGTACAGCAATTGGAGCGCCGAAATGTGACTGGCACACATTGAAAGCAGACCGCCGAGTTTGCTGCGCTCAGTATCTCCGAGTGTGGCTGCTGCGTCACTGTGAGCAAGTGTTATGCACATGCTGGTCATCATCCGGACCCACACTGCCCACATAATCAACGACAATGTGCGCAGTGCGTTGTCGAACTTCACATGAACCGCTGACGCAGCGGCTGAGCTGGGAGACGTGTTTGGTCCGAATGGTGCACACGGCTGAATTCCACGTACCGCACAAAACGGGTGGGCCAGACTTGCAGCGTTATTGAAAGCTTGGAAAAGCGGTTTGTCCTCCCCAGCGAACGTGTTGACAAGAAAGACCGAGTTGAACATCTCGATTTCGTGGACGCCGGCAGCTCGCCACACCAGCCTTAGGTGACGAAGCAACCCGTTCTTGACCCGAAAAACCTTGGTAAGCCACTGCTGTTCAATGTTGGACAGCAACAACGGGCAGGGCTTGTCGCCTTCAGACTCAAGCATGCGGTTGATGTCTCCGCTGAAAAGTGTCTTGCGGTACACTTCGTAAATCTGTGTGAATAAGACTTCCAGCACCGTTTTGTGTGGCACTGCCAGCGTTGCTTCGCAAACAGGAGGCATAGTGCGGAAGTGACTGAGTAACTCGCCCACCAACATTTCACACACAATCCAATTGATGTCGACGCTCGGGCTGCTGCAGGCTGTCGACTGGCGTGACAATGCAGACACTTCTTCGCAGCAGTAGTAGAGGAACTCCTCGACGTGGGGACTGCATGTCTCCGTCGCATACTGCACGAGAATGGTGAGATGCGATCGTTCGTGCGCGCGCTGGATGACTGATTTGATGTGAGCAACAGCATTTGTCTGGTCTTCAGCCACAGAAGCAAGCCAGGGCTGGAAAATCCACCGCAGTTTCATTGGTGAGATGCCGCGAATTCTGTGCAGGAGTTGAGGCACGTTGAGAACGAAACTCGGTACTCGGAGAAACTTGGTCACTTCGAAGTAGTCTTCCCATAGCTGCACGAGAAGTTGAAAAGCCGCTGGAACGAGACGCAGCGTTTGCCGTTCTTCGTCGTCTGTGACTGCCTCTTTAAGATCCAGATATTGATGGCCGCGGTGAGATGACTGGCATTCTTTCAGCAATGCACAGACACGATTGGTCAGGCTGTCTACCACCGCGTCATGTGCAGATGAATACTCCCATGAATTCGTCGCAGTTGAGTGAAGGCGCAGCGTGCTGATGTCCTTCGAGTAGTAACGTATTCGCGCTTCTCGGGACGCAAACGGTGGCGCGGTGATCAGCCTCGTAGCAATTTTCAACGTGGATAGTTCGCCAAGATGCGGCAATAAAGACACCAGCAACATCGCAATCCCACTCATATTCTGTCCCTGCGATCGATTCTGCAGCAGCAGCGTTGTCATCAGTTGCTCGTGTAAAATGAGCATCAACGTGAAGACCAAGTCGACAAAATGGCTGTCGACAGCGACGAGGCACGTGCGTGCAAGCTGAATCAGCGCATTTGCTGGCGAATCAGACCCCAGCACGGCCTTGAGCTCATCCTCGAGAGGCATCTACGATGACGCAGAAACGACGGTCAATACGACTGCAGTACACACGATCATAGACACAAGTTTGTCGTCGCACGTTGATGGATGCGTAGTTGGCTCGTTTTCGTCTCGATCCACATAAGGCAGGTGCTGTAGTAGAATTTTCATTAGACACTTCCGTCGCTGACTCCATCCGAACCATCGTAGATGGCTCCAGTCGAAGAGAGGTGATCGCCGCGAACGCGCCCGAGAGTAGAACTAGAGTCTGCGATGCCAGGACCATAATCTGTGGCGCAACGACAGCGGTCAAAGACTCATCAAGCACACATTGGAAGCAGCGCCATCACCTGTTGAGGATTATCATAACTAGCAGGAAGCAGATGCCGGAGCTCGATTGTCGCCTTTCTCTCACCATCCTGGTCCATTGATAACTCATACATCTCAATCGTTGATGTCCGATGCGAGACACTGACGCCATGACAGAGGCCTGTACATGCATGCCTATGTCACTCATAGCTAAAGACATGACCTTGTGCACAAACGCAACCATACCGCTGGCAAGAAGAACCAGGAATACGGAGCTGCCGCAAGCAGTGTCATCAACGGGTGCAACACTCGTGATGTCGTCGTCTAGAACAAGCGCTTGGCCAGACAACGTGGCGCTACTTATCATTAGCATATTCAGCACGATAACTGTGCGACCGACGCACAGCAATGCCACATCGTGCTGCTGGCTTGGAAACAACAATGCCGGTTCCGACGTCGTGAATGGCTGGTCGCGCACAACTGTCGAGTCTTGCGCAACCACTTCCCAGTCTGAATCAACAGCCAGCACCCACTGCTCCACAAGGAAGCTCTTGGTGAAGGCACTCGAGCACGCATCCCATGACACAACGACGTGGAAGAACACGTCGCCCGCGAGCGGTGACGACGCGAACCAGCTGCAGCTCAGCGTCGACCTTGCCGTAGCATCCGTAGGCAGCACGCCTGTGATCTGCGACAGCTGAATCGATCGCCATTGAGGACCCGCTGTGGCTGTAGATTGGCGCCAACACCAGAGCGAGAATGGATCGTGCTCGACGCACACCACGTGCTCGCCGTGCTGGTCGACGACTGCAGTGACCACAGCCGCTACTACCGGTCCAGCGCCATCCTCCAGCGACCGCAGCTCGCGCTTGTCCAGATCGAAGACGGCGAATGCGGATCCGCCGGTAGCGTCTTCGGCCCAGAGCACACCGAAGCGCGAGGCTCGCGACGGCGCCATGAGGCACCGAGACGTCGTCGACGGCACTTTCAGGGCCCACTCCTGAGCGCCACTGGCATGAGCCAGCGCTAACTCATGGCGCAAAGTGTTCCATAGGACGAGAGAGCTGTTGTAGTGCCCCACCAACCGCTGGTGCTCATCCAGATCCACGCTTCGGCCGTCGTAGCGCCCGAAACGCATGTAGCTGCTCGCCATCCTCAATGGCAGTGACCTTTGGGGTGCTATGGCTGCGAATTTCAACCAATCACATTCGCACACTGGCGTTCCCATTTTCAGCGAATCCGGTGGGCACGATTTGCCCCCTTCATTTGGCAACTTTCCTGGCGATGGGTTGCGGATTGAGGGGTGTTGCGGCGTGTGCGGGTACTTGCAGCAGTGGCAGTGGCGCGGAACCAAGATGCTGCCGGAGAAGCGCAATGGCTCGGATGACAGCTCCGAAGAGGACGAGCCCATCGCTCCAGCAGTGAGCACCACTGACAACCAGCCGGAGGGACTCTCGGTGAGTGGGTTGCCGTGCGCTGTGGCCGTGGGGGCCCTGCGGTGGTGAGCTGCGTTGAGGTCACTGACGGGGGATGTTGTCGACAGCGCGCGTGGATGGACGCGGAAGAAGATGACGAAGAGGAAGAAGACGCCGAGTGGAGCCAGCTTGCCAACAATGCGCCCGCTGCGGCGGCGCCCAAGCACGAGTCCAAGAAGACGCCCAAGTTCAAGCGCTGCCTTGCCGCTGTGGACAAGGATCGCTGGAACTCGGACGCGTGGATCGCGCTCATGAATGAAGTGCAGCAGCTGTCCATCGACGAAGCTCGCGCATATTACGAGCGATTTCTCGACCTCTATCCGTCCTCGGTGCGTGGTCTGCTCGGTCATTCGTGTGTGTGCGACCGCAGGTGCTGACGGTTATACGCGTTGGTAGGGACGATGGTGGAAGCTGTATGCAGAACACGAATTGCGCGAGAAGAACTACGATCGCGTGCAGGAGATCATCAAGAAGTCGCTGATGCAGATCCGCTGCCCCAACGTCGATCTCTGGCGCTTCTATCTTAACTTCACGAAAGTGGTCAAGCTTGACGTTGCCGTCGACTCGAAGGATCCGGAAGGAATCTGCGCTGCGCGCCAGCTCATGTGCGATGCTTACGAGCTCGCAATTGAACGTGTTGGCGCCTCGATTCATGCAGCACCGATTTGGCAGGCATATCTCAGCTTCCTGCAAGAGGACACAGACCCGCAGGCGTTCCTGGTCGTGCGCAAGGCGTTCCATCGCGCGCTGGTCATGCCACTCAACAACATGGAAGCCATCTGGAAGGATTACGAGAAGTTCGAGCGCTCGATTCCAAACAACGACGCGCTGGCACAGAACTTCTTCAAGATGTTTCGCCAAAAGTTCGATGCGTCGCGAGCCGTGTTTCGAGACCGCAAGAAGCTCTATGACGCTGTCAACATCAACGCTCTGTCAGTGCCAGTGTCCATCACAAAGGCAGAGGCTGCGCAAATGACGGGTTGGCAGAAGATCCTCGAATATGAAACACAGAACCCGGAACGACTGGACGGCGCTCGGTTCAAGTCGCGAATGCGCTTCACGTTGGAGCTGTTTGTCAATGTCATGCGCCACCATCCAGAGGCGTGGTATCAGTATGCGGCGTACGAGAATGAAACCAACGATCCAGATGCCGCGACTGCGGTCTTTGACCGAGCTTTGGAAGCCAATCCAGACTCGTCATTGCTGCATTTCGCGTTCGCTGATCATTACGAGCTGCGTGGTAACATGCAAGGAGCGACGAGCATCTACGAGAAGGTTCTCAAGGAGAACGTGTCAGCTCTCGCGTATATCACATACCAACGCTTCGCGAGACGTGCTCTCGGTGCCAAAGGACTCAATGAAGCTCGCAACATCTTTAAGCGAGCTCGCAAGGACGAGCGTGATGGAGCATGCACCTATCACGTCTTCGCAGCATCCGGTGCGTTCATGGCAAGTCGCGATGGATTTGTGTATGGAAAAGTGTACTGACCGACTGATGTGGTTGTAATGATCAGCACTGCTCGAGTTTTACTCTGACAGTTCCGACGTCGGCAAAGAAGTGGCACTGAAGATTTTCGAGCTGGGTCTCAAGAAGTTCATTCAGGAACCCAACTACGTGATCTGTTACTTGGATTTCCTCGGCCACTTGAACGATGACAACAGTACGTGCTGAACAACTGTTGCCCAACGAGTGTTTCGTTGATATTTACGCAGCTCGCTCGTATTTCTGTTCAGACATGCGATCACTGTTCGAGAAGGTGCTTGCTGTGATGCCTGCGGAGGTTTCCCGCCCAATCTGGGATCGATACGTTGAATTCGAGCACACTATGGTTGCCAATGGTGGTGACCTGTCGACTGTGGCAAAGGTCGAGGCTCGACGAGCTTTGGCATTCCCCGATGCACCGCACATCGAGATGAAGGGATTGCTGAGCATCGCTCATCGATACTCTTTCCTGGATCTTCAACCACCATCTTCCAACGATCAGAAGTGCTTGATGAAGTATGGCGTTCAAAGACGAAGTGCACTGGCGAAGATGGAGGATGGACTGGATGCACGGGATTTGGACGGCTCAAATGGCTTTGGGGTTGCGAATGGCGCAGCGCCAGACTCAGAAACGAATCCATTCGACGACACAGATCGGTGCGTCAATCAGATCGACGTGGATTGTGTATGTTTGGCCGTGTGTCTGACAGAGCGTTTCTTGTGTGATCCAGGGTGATTCCGGGGCCACCTTTACCAGAGTTTCTCAAGCCATTTGCGACGATGCTTCCATTGCATTTGCCTTGGAATGGACCAATCGCCGATGTCGAGCACATATATCGAGCGATGTTGCTTGTGGATTTCCCACCTCGTACCGAGATCGAGGTGTTGGAACAGATGCAGCAACAGCAACAAATTAAACAGCAAGTAGCGCTGCAGCACCAGCACGGCGACGCTGGACGGGGGCGTGACGATGGCGGTGAATTTGATGCCGCCCCCGGAGTCGTCAGCAAGCGACCAGCGCATGATGTGTTCCGGTCGCGTCAAAAGCAGAAGCTGGCCAAGCTCTAAACTCATATGACGTATCGAAAAGCTATGGGTCTTGAATTGGAATTTGAAAATGCAACGACGCCACAACCCTCTCGGCCGCCCACCTCCGTGGCGTGCCCGTCTGCTGACTAACGCACTATTCACGTGCTTGGGATGTACTTTCCATCGAGCACCAGATCAACCAAGCACGATCAAGCTGCCTGCGATGAAGTTGCTGGGTCGACGTCCCGATGCAATTCGCCCGCGTTCGAAGGAACCCTTTCAGGCGCCGTGCGTTTGGCGGTGTCGTCGTTCGCGCTTTCGCGACCCAGCTCCTTCTGCGAGTTAATAAACTCGCGCACATTACAGAACCACTTCTTGTTCGCCAGTGACCTACGTATAGACCATGTCACCGATCAGTCATCAACCGCCATCTGCACAAGCTCAAAGCGTCTGCGTACAATGACTGCAGCGTCGGTGGCTCCAAGTATGACAGCAGGACACCCAACGTCTTCGGATCGAATGATCGCCAACTGAGCGCTGAATCCATCAAACGATGCGTCAGCGATACGATCACGACCCAAACAGTCGTGTGGTAACCATACCTTTGATTTCCCACTCGAGCTCCTCGATGCGCAGCTCCAGTTGTTCGTGCTTGGCCATCGCCTTCGCCTTGCTCTCCTGGCTTTGTTGAAGTACCAGCTCGAGCTCGGCGATCTGCTTCTGGACATCCTCTGTGCGTTTCTCTTCATACTTGATAATATCTTCCATCATCTCGACCTCCTGCTCCTGCTGCATCAACAGTGCCTCGCGCTTTCGCCGCGCTGCCAGCGCCCGCGCCACTTTCTTCTCTTCTGCTACGATCGGCACATCCTGGTGCAGCTCCACCGAGTACGCGAGCTGCTTGGGGTTGACCCACGAGAACGAGTTGTCCCAAATCAACAGCACCATGCCCGGTCCTACCAGCTCCAGGCGACCTTTGACGGGCGCCTTCTGGCTGTCAAAGCGCTTCGGTTCGAGCAGTTCGATCATCGTCCCATCAGCGCAGATCATCTGCACTGCGACATCACAATACACACCACGGTCGTCAACCACCTCGCTCAAGCACATTCCGCGCTCAACACCGCACGCACCAGCAAACGTGATATCATAGTCCCGCGTCGAGAACTCGTACTGCAGCACGCCCTTCTGGGCATCGAGCTTGATGGGCAGCTGCAGCACGTCGGCGGCCGCGATGGGCACGAGCGAGCTCTTCCACTGCAGTGTGTCGACAATCGGCGCCGACGGTTTCCCCAGCTTGGACGCCGCCGGATGCCCCGTGCCGTCGATGGCAGCGAGCAGTTGCTTCCATTCGGGGCGAAAGGCGAGCGCCTGTTCTCTCAGCTCACGCTCGGCCGCGCGCTGCTTCTCCTGCGCCCGCGCCGTGCGCTTCTCCTTGGCACGCCGCGTCATCTTCGCCTCGCGCCGTCGTGGTCGTCGTCTCTGCCTGGCAGCAACGTGTTGAAGAGTTGGCACCGTGCCCAAACACGGTAGAGTTGTCATGGCTTTTACCCGAACCAGGTAAAGTGGATGACACACATGTGAATGACATGACAGCGATCGCGGAATGGATGACAACACGAATGAACCGGGTGGCATTTACAATGATAGCTAGAGCTTATTAACGACGACGATTACGCATGTAATCCGCCGTTCGGACTGGCGTCGCCTTGCGGGCACGGATGGATCGCATCGAGCGCGTCCGTTGGAGCTGCGGAATGGGAATGGTGCTGCTGCACGAAATGCTTCTCTAGTTGAACTCGGCTGCGTCGTAGATGCCTGGCACCATCGTGTTCACCTTCTCGGCAATTGCCATCACGATGCCGCTGCGGTATGAAGAGATGCCCTTGGACTTGAGCCAGTGCCAGAACGCGTCGCAGTGCTCCTTGATGTCGACCAGGCCGTCATCGTTATCCTCCGAGTTGCCCTACAACACCAGCAATCAGCATGTTCAGCGCTGAATAAGACAAGCATTTACCAGTGGATTCACAGCGACTTCGTCGCGATGCATACCTTCAACATGAGGAACTTGCCAATGAGCTGGAATGTGTTCTCAATGCGGTCGCCATCTTCGCCTTCAGCGAGCTTCCCAACTGCAGCCTTGCCGATGCCTGGCACTTCGGTCAGGTCGCCAGTGAGTGGCGCGCGCAGGAAGTCGGCGAGCGTGTCCTCCGCCACGCGAGACTTCTGTGGGTCGTAGCCGTCGGCCATCTTTGCTGCTCCTGCTGCTGCTTGTTGCTGTTGATCTGTGCTTCGCTTCCTTGTCAAGAGCTGTCGCCAATCCGTAAAAAGAGCGCGTAATTACGCAATAGAGACTAAACATCACTCTCACCTCCTACCAAGGAGTGCATGAGCTGCAGCCATGCAATTGTTGATCCTCGAATGATCCAATTCCACGAAACGACCAAGATATGATGAGTCCAAAGCAAGCAGTGGTTGCGCGCACTACGTTGCTGAAAAATATACATTCTACATCTGCCTAGGTATATTGCCGTAACCCGCAGTCCAAGTCGCATTCGCGAAGGCTGAGAGTTGTTGCAATTGCTTAGCTCTCGAGTTGATCACAAGGCAGCAGTGCTGCTGCGATGACATCACTCCGCTGGATCCTTCGTCTTGTACATGTACTGAAGGACGCCCAGTTCCGACAAGCGTTCTTCATCTGCCTTGACTTGATCTGAATAGCATCCCTTTGAACGGATATCACGCAGCACGTAGCCGAGGTTCATGTTCCAAGCCTTCTCTGGCCAAGGGTGCTCGCTTGGCACCACAAAGTTCGCAGGCACCCGTGAACGCTGGTAGACCTCCACGAACACCTCCAACGACGGCATCACCATTTCCTTCCACCGGGCTTCGAATGCGTTCCACGCGAACTCGATTTCCACAAGGCGGTCATAGTCGCGGCGGACGTGCGCTGCGTACTGCCCAGAGCGGATGTTGTGCACGATAGTACCAAGGCGCAAGCCATACGTCTCAATAGGCCATGGTTCTTCTTCTGGGACGACGAAGCGCTGATCGACGATGCAATGTTTCTTCACTTGTCGGAACGTCTGGAGCGCGGGCAAGACGCGCTCTTTCCAGTCACGCTCCGACTTCGAGAGAGCAGCCTGTGACTGTGCACGCTTGCGAGTTACTCGAGTGCGTACGGTGGTCGAGAAGGCACCTTGAGGTCGCACATGACGCGCGGTGCGGAGCAATCGAGAAAGCATGATTGGAGCTTCCGGAGCTCCAATGCAACTCAACAACTGGCCGTCAGGTTCGGCGTGGACCACACTGGAATCAACTCAGAAGTGCGTCTTTTGGTCAAACCTGATTCCGTCTGAGTCGACGTGAGTCGGCGACTAGGAATGAGAATGCGATGTTGCTGAGGCACCTGCTGCTTTATTTCCACACGAGACGCCACACTTGGAGCACTGGAATTGGTCACGACAACGCCGTGAGCCAACAGGATGAGCGCTTGCATTAAATGCTCGTATTTGCGTATCGCTGGCGGTGATTTCGTTGCCGGCATTGCTCGCATTTTGGGGTGCACGTTGCCGATAGCTATTTCCCATGAGGAAGCGGCCGCAATTTCCGTGAAGACTGCCCAGGCACTTCGCGTGGCACTGCAAGCAATGCCAAAATAACAGCCACGATCTCATGCCGTGTCGTCCACACAAGAAAGCAGGCGCCCACGAGCGCACGTTGCTGCGAGGTCACTTCGCAACAGCAAGCTCTCCGGCAACCATTTCCACGTCATGATGCAGAATGAAGAATATTCCCCGTCACTGGACGATCGAGTTCCTCGCCGGCGACGCTTGCCGTCAGTTGCGAGCGTGCACGAGTGGCGTAAATCGCTCGGATCTCTCGAGCAAAAGGCATCGTCGACGCTGTCGTCTCTATCATCGTCAATCCACGATGCTCGTGTCACGTTCGAGAATCGGTTGAAGGAGCGACGACGTCGCGCGCTGTGGAAAGACACTCACCACTCGTTGCGCAGCTCGCTGATTGAACGACCGGAAGACACGGATTGCTCCGGTGACGAAGTGATGGATGAAGGCTACGCGTCGACTGATCCACGCACGTTGCCGATTCGCAGTCCATATCCACGCATGCTGAGCCAACTGTTGCCCAAGCCGCCCGCGTTGCCGACGAAGATCACGTTCCCGCGCGCCAAATCACGCTCCGCCAGCAACAACCAGCTGGAGCATGACGAGCAAGACAATCAAGAAACGCATGATTGGGATAACGAGTCGGCCATTCAATCGTACCCGCTCGGGTCGTACGGCGTCATGGGCGAGAAGCCGCAGTCGCGTCAGTCGGTGTACCTGCTATAGAGTCGCATCGCTTTGTGATCGCAGTATATTTTTCAGTATACCAATTTCTTGCACCAAGTGAGTGAAATGCCGGAGCTGCTGCATGGGCTGGCGGCCATCGCCGATGCGTTCGACGTGTTCATCCTCGACCAGTACGGCGTGCTGCACAACGGCACTGAGCCATACCCAGGCGCAGTGGACTGCTTCCAGCGCTTGCTGGATGCGGGGAAGAAAGTGATCATTCTGTCCAACACGTCGCGGCGCGCCGTGGGCATCCCACCCAAGCTCGCCGGACTGGGCTTCCCGACGCACTTCCATGGCGCTGTCACGGGTGGCGAAGAGGCGTGGCGCTATCTCGACGCGCGGCGCCATGCGCTCAATAAGTGCGCTGTGATGACGTACGACCTGGTCGGCAACTACGTCCAGCGCGCGTCCAATCCGGAGTCGGTCTTCCATGGTCTCGACCTTGAAGTAGTGCCCATCGATGAAGCGGATTTTTTGCTGGTGGAAGGTACCAAGATGATCTGCTACAGCAGCGACCCCAGCGAAGCCATCGCGACTGCGTTCGTATCCACTGGCGATATCGACGGCGAGATCCAGCGATTCCTACGTCAAGGCCTCGCACGCAACCTCGTGCTGCTATGCACCAATCCGGACCACATTTCCGTGCTCAAAGACAATGTGGTTCATCACATGGGCGGTCGAATCGCACACGAGTACGCTCAAATGGGCGGCAAGGTCGTGTACTTTGGCAAACCATTAAAGGAGCACTTCGAGACGAGCATGTCCATGGCCGGGGCCTCAAACAAGGCCCGCGTGGTGCATGTGGGTGACTCGATGGAGCACGACGTGCGTGGCGCCAACGCCACCGGCATCGCCAGTGTGTTCATCGCCAACGGCATCCATCGCGATGAGCTGACGACGGCAGATGGCGACGCCGCCCTTCTCGCTCGAGCCCAGCAATTGGCAGGGAACCTGACGCTGTCCTACGTGCTCCGCACCTTCCGCTGGTGAGTGCTTTGTTCCATTGAGGGACCGAGTTGAAGAGGACAGAAAGCCGACACAGCCGCATCCATCGGTCATCCAATCCATTCCGTTCGTTGTGACAAAATAGTAAATACCTAAAGTTCTGGTCAGTGACGATGGCTCATCGTGCCACGAAGATCGCCAAGCGCGTGGATGGCGTGGCGGCGCTCGCACATGCCTACGACGTCTTCCTGTTGGACCTGTATGGCGTGCTCCACGACGGCGTCAACGCATGTCCTGGCGCCATCGAGTGCTTCCAGCGCTTGCTGGGGCTGGGGAAGAAAGTGATCATGCTGTCCAACACGCCACGCCGCGCTGCGGGCATCGTCAAGCGCCTGACGGACCTGGGCTATCCCGATGACTTCCACGGCAGCGTCACCGGCGGAGAAGAAGCATGGCGCTACCTGGACGCACGTCGCGACTCGCTGCGCAAGTGCGCCCTCATGACGTACGACGTGGCACGCAGCCACGCCGGCGACGTGGGCTCGGTCTTCCATGACTTGGACTTGGAGGTCGTGCCTGTGGACCAGGCTGACTTCCTGCTGGTCGAGGGCACCAACATAATCAGCTTCGACGGCGAGCCAGCCAACGCGATCCATACGGCCTTCTTCGACACGGGCGTGATGGATGAAGCGGTGGACGCATTCTTGCAGGACGGCCTCAAGCGCCGCATTCCACTGCTGTGTACCAACCCGGATCGCGTTGGCAAAGTGGCGGACGCAACGGTGCACATGGGAGGCAAGCTGGCGCATCTGTACGAGGAATTGGGCGGTACGGCCGTATACTTCGGCAAGCCGTTGAAGGAACACTTCGACACGTGCGTTGCCATGGCCGGCGCGCAACAAAAGAAGACGCGAGTGATCCATGTTGGCGACTCACTGGAACACGACATTTGTGGCGCCAATCGAGCTGGCGTGGACAGCATCTTCATCACCAGTGGCATCCATCGCGATGAGCTGGAAGCAGAGCCAGACTTGTCCGCAGGTATTGAGCGTCTTTGTCGAGAAGCCCAAGCATCGCCAACGTTTGTCCTCGAAACCTTTCGCTGGTGATCAGCTCAATAATCTAGTCCAAGCAAAGCTGCAGACGACAGGATAACAATTTGATGCCCAATGCGCGGTGCTGTTTGCTTGCTTTGCCGTCCTCTTCCGCTGAGTTGGAACCATTGGTCACTGCAGATTTGGCGCGAAACGTCGCATGAGTTCGTACATGTGGTGAACCCATGCCCAGCAGATGTGGCCGCATGTCATCCATCTGTCCAAAGCGACAATGATAGATGTTGCCCTCGTCATGGCAGAGATGTCGAGTGCTCTCGTCAGCACGAAACCGTAAGTCACAGTCAGCCACTCCACACGCGCCCTCGCCCACATGTGGCGGCGCAGTTCCGTTGTGGCGCCAAACTTCCGGGAGAGGAAGGCAGCTCAATCCACAGCGGCAACCAGCTGGCGGTCCGGAAATCCTGCGCTGCATCATGGTGGGCACAGCAATGTCATCGTGATCGTGGGTTGGATTCCCCACTCACTCTCGGTTTGGCGGCGGAAGACCATCTCCAGCCACGTCGCCCACACCAGACGCAGCACCAAGCAATCAGACAAGAACAAGATGGACAGCGGTGACGAATGGTGCCTTCTGGACAATGACTGGGCTGCCAGCTCCGGTAACGAAGCTCCACGCCAACCAGAGCCCGAGGCCGAGCCATGGATGGTATCGACCAAGACCATTGCTAGCAACAGCAGTGACTGCGCGACTGAAACTGAGGCGATGAGTGAGGAAGACATGGATGTCGACGTTGCTGTGTTGCTGCCTGACGGCACGACCACGGCGTGCAAACTTTCGGCCCAAGACCAATTGCTGCTGCTGAGCCCAGAGCACCGCCGGTATGCTGAGACCGGAAAGACGACACTCGAAGCCGTTCGTAAATTGGCACCGACACAGAGCTCGATCAAGCGCGCGTTTGAGCGCCAGCAACCGCAGTCGTTCGTTGAGCGCTTGCGCCAACAGATGCCATCACGCCAGTCAAGTCGCAGCGTCGATTGCACCACACAGGTCCAGGCGTTCACGTGCGAAGTCTCCGTCCAAATTGGCTCGTCGACAACAACCTTAGATATGTCGGTTCAGACAAGTACCACCACGTCGGACGCTTGCACACAGACCAAGGATACAGACTTGTCGAGTTTGCTGGACCAGCGAATGACCTTCGCCTCACAGCTCAAGGATAAGTCGCACGCCTGCGAGCGCTTGCATGTCGAAAACCTGAAGCTCAAGACGCAACTAGCAGCAAGTGAGAAAACGATCAAGCGAGATCAGTTCAAGCTGAGCCGTCTGATGCGCACTCTCGAGTTCACGCGGGCACAAGATGCGTTGTCGGCGGACTCCCAGAGCAATCTCACGACTGAGCTGGAGCAACTCCGACGCGAGAACTCGCGTCTCCAGCAGCACAATGACCAGCTCACCGGCTGCTGCTCCAGGAACGCTCTGCACGACATGACTGTCGACGAGCTGGAAGCGCTCGAGGCCTCTCTGCTGGATGGAGCCGAAGCCATCCGCACGACACTGCGAGCCAAATACCGCGATGCGGTCGAAAGCCAACATACACCCGAGCTCTGCATCGTGTGCCAGAGCAAGCCTGTGTCCGTGCTGCTGCTCCCGTGCCGGCACCAGGTGTTGTGCAGCCATTGCGCCCTGCGAGTGACCACTTGTCCCATCGATCGCAAGGACATCGAAGATAAAGTGCTCACGTTCGGCTTGAACGCCTACCAAACCCCGTGAACGCGACGACGATGACGAGGATGTCGCAGCTGATTGTATAATACCGTCCCTACCAATAGAGTTCCCAGTAAGCTGATGTCCTGCCCTGTGATCTTTTGATCTTTTGATTATGAACGCTTCAGTCGTACATCCCGTTGTAGAACTGAAGCAACTGCTGGCGGTTCCGCTGCTCGCGCAGGTACTCAGCAGTGCGATCGAGCTTGCGCTTGATCTTCTTGCCCGAGATTGCGCTGCGCAATGTATCCGATTCGGAGCCAGAGTCAGACACATCACCAGCATCGCTGCGCTTGCGGTGCTTGCGGTGCTTGTGCTTCTTCGACTTCTTGGAGTGCTTCTTCGACTTCTTGCTCGACTTTTTCTGCGGGAAAATCAACAACATCCAGTCAGCGCCATGAGCACCACGAGATGTCACCACTGCGCAGCCGTGTCTTACTGTCTTGTGGTTGGTCTTCCGGCGCTTCTTGTCTCGACGATCAGAGTCTGAGTGGCTGTCGCTGTCACTATCACTGCCAATGCTGCTGTCGCTGCCGCTGCAACTACTGGTGGACACTGATCGCCCGCGCTTCTTCTTTTTCTCATCGCGCTCATTCTTGCTTCGATCATGGCTGTCGCTGCGACTGCGGCTGTGTCGTGAGCTGCTGCTGTCTGCGCGATGGCGATGACGACGTATTGGGCTCACGGTTCGCTCGCGCCGGCGCCTATCGTCCGACCGAGAGCGCCACTGCATGCCATGTCGATGATCGTCTCTGCAGCCAACCATCCATATCTCGCCGTCACCACCTCTCACCCATAGAAATCTCACTCAGCAATGCAACAGCACGCACGCACCGTCGTCTCGGCGACCGAGATCGCGATCGCGACCGTGAGCGAGACCGCGTTCGCCGCTCACCTGGCGAATCCGCGATCAGCGCCAATCCGCACGCGTGTCATGTCCAGTGCGTCCACACGGCTAATGTGCATGAGTCTCCGCCTCACCGTCCAGCGCCAGAGGCCCCCTCCCTCCCTCACTCACTCACCAGGTCGCGCCATCCGCTCCGCGGCTTCGTTGCTTCGCTCGTTGCCTGCCAAATAGAAACGAGCCGCGGTGGCGAAATAGAAACGTCCACACGCTGCGATAGATACGAGATAGTAGCTATCATACTAGATATATTATAGTATCTACTCGTGCGTGTGTTTTTGTTGTGTCCGCGGCAGTACGGCCCCTGGGGCTGCCCGAGCGTTCGAAGTTGTTGTCCTCGGCCTTGATAAAGAGAATCAAAGACAAGCGCCGCCGCTGTCCCGGGAACGCACGAGCCCGCCCACCGCCGCACTCCAAGAACCAATACGACGCCCCCAGCAACATGAGCCTCTGGCTGGTTTCCGTGCCCAACGAGGGCAACCGCTCCTCTGAAACTACCTTCCTCGAGCTCAAGGCCGAGACTGCGTCGGACCGCCACGACTACGGAGGTGAGTTCTGCGCGCGCGCGATGGAGCGGAGCACGCGCGTCTGACGTCGCGGCCGCTGTCCTCCACGCGGAGGGAAAGCGGGAGGTGTCGGCGCGTAGTCCAATGAGCTCTGGGGACTGATGCTGACTGTGTGCGGTGGCTGCAGAATGCTACCGTATTGAATTGCCATCGGATCTGCTCGTCGGCACGCTCGACTCGCTCATGGTACGCTGTGTGGACGTGATTGTGATGAATGCTGCTGTTTGGTGGCGTTTGCGATGATCATGATGGATGTGTATGCGGCCGCTGTAGGCCTTGAGCGATGACCTCAACCGCGTCGACATGAGCATCGAAAGCGTTGTGCGCAAGATCGAACGCCAGTTCCATGACATGAACAAGGGTGATCAGGCCCTCACAGTTGATGGAGGTTGGTTGCGCATGTCTGGGGATGTAGATCAATGGGCTGGCGGTAACTGACTGTGCTCTCAACTGTGCGCAGTGCCTGTGGATCGCTACCTCAACTTCTTCTCGTGGGACGAGGCCAAGCACCCACACCGCCGCCCTCTTCCAGAGATCGTCAGCATCATCCAGTCGGTATGACACTGCTCATTAATGGCGACCTTCACGGTGAGGCGCCATGGTTGCATCCATCTGTGCTCACTAGGTTTGTGCCACCACAGTCGATCGGTAAGATCGAAGAAGAGCTCAAGCAGCTCAGCACGCACTACGCTGAGAAGAAGCAGCAGTTGCAGCAGCTACAGCGCAAGAAGGGGTACGTTCTCGTAGCTGTTATCCTTGGCTTGATGATCTAGCTATCTGTTTGCTGACTTTGCTGGTGTGACAATGGCAGTGGCAACCTTTTGGTCGCTAACTTGAACGACGTGTTGACGCCTGAGATCGTCTCGCAGTCGGACTTCGTTAACACGGACTACCTCCAGACGCTCGTCGTCATTGTTCCAAAGTACGTTGCCAGCCACCTGATCCTAATCAGCAATAGGATAGGTCTGACACCTCATGATGTGCATCGATGATGACCAACAGGAACTTGGAAGAAAACTGGCTGGCGGAGTACCAGAACATCGGCGACCAAATCGCTGAGTACGGCCCAAAGGAACGTCGCAGCCGCGGCTCGCCTGTCGTGCCAGGATCGACGCGCAGGCTGTACGAGGAAGGCGACTCGCTGCTCTACACCGTCACGGTGCTCAAGGGCCAGTATCAACCAGGGCACGTGGACGCGGAAGGCAACTTCGAGCAGGGCACGATCCACGACTACGTCGAGGACTTCAAGACCCGTGCGCGTGAGAAGCGCTTCGTGGTGCGAGACTTCACGTTCGACCCAACGTCGCACGCGACCAACGAGGAAGCTATCGCCGAACTCGAAGTGGAAGTCGACCGCCTCTGGTCGGGCCTTATCCGATGGTGCAAGGCGCACTTTGGCGAGACTTTCATCGCCTGGATGCACATCAAGGTGAGGGGAATGGCATCACTGTGGCATCTGTCGTGTGTACGTGTCGTTGATGCAACTGTTCTCATCTGCCTGCAGATGATCCGAGTGTTCGTCGAATCTGTGCTGCGCTACGGTCTTCCTGTCAACTTTGTCGTCGTTATGTATCGCGTAAGTGGAGACGCATTCGTGGGGAATGCGTCGGTGATCGCGCTCTGATGTGTTGTTGTTGTGATTGCAGCCACATCACGGCAAGGATAAGAAGCTTCGCGCTGTTCTAGCCAAGAAGTATGCTCATCTGCAGCCGTCGCAGTTCTCGGGCATCGAGGAAGCCTCCGGCTCGGCGCAGGTTGAGTATTACCCATACGTTACCAACTCGTTCAACGCCTTGTCGGCCGCGACGACGTAGAGCGTCTCAGCTAGCACAGCACGTGGTCCAAGAGACCAATGGCCGTGAAGAAGTTGACAGAGAGCGAACACTGCCAGCCAGCGTGTTGATGATAGTAGGTGTCCATGTTCAACGACGAGTTAGAAGCAAAAGAAAAATGAAAACCTATCCACGAGCTAGCGTACGATAAGTAGGCACTGCCTCCTATCCGAACTTGCGTGGAGCACACAGATAAACAACAACACACGCACATTCCCACCCTGGACACCTCACAACATGCTCAGCAGCATCGGTTCCTTGTCATTCGCGAACGGGTTGAGTCGCAGATTTGGGTCGTCGTGGATCTTCATGCCGAACACTAGCTCCACCAACTCACGCAGGTCGCCCACAAACACAATCTTGGCGCCCGACATGCCGTCATCCTGGCCGCCACTGCCCGCACGCAGCGTAGCCATCTCCCTGGCCAGTTCCTGCGCTTCCTTCTGGTTACCTCGCGGCAGCACAATGCGCTTGATGCCGGCGCGGATAGCCGCCATCACTTTCTCGCGGATGCCACCCACGGGCAGGATGACGCCGCGCAGCGTGATCTCGCCCGTCATGGCCAGGTCTGCTGGCACGGCGACGCCGGAGATGACCGACAGCAGTGCGCACACGATGGCAGCACCGGCCGACGGTCCGTCCTTGGGGATCGCGCCCTCTGGGAAATGCACGTGCACGTCCGAGATACCGTCAAGCGACAATCGAACTTGGCCCTTGGGTAGCTCGATGGCCGACGCATTAACGCGTAGCCACGACAGAGCTAATTGTGCCGACTCCTTCATCACGTCGCCTAGCTTGCCCGTGAGCTGCAGCCGCGGCACCAACGTCGCGTTCGTTGGATGAGCTGAAGCCGACGAATCGAGTGAGCTCAGAGCAGCTTCAGCGTGGCGCGAGCACGATGCCTCCACGAAGAGGATGGAGCCACCGACTGAACTCCACGACATCCCCGTGGCTACACCAGGAACGCTCGAGCGCAGCGCCACTTCATTAAAGACAAGTTCGTGACCAAGGACAGTGTTGATCATGGCCTTGCCGACCACCACGGGCGCCATTGCGGCAAGGCCAGCTCGGATCTCGTCGTTGGACTTGCTTTGGGTGTCGCCGAGTTGCTTGACGGCCGAAACAGCCATGTAGCGGCAAATGGCACCAACCTGGCGCTCCAGGTCGCGCACGCCGGCTTCGCGCGTGTAGTTCATGATGAGGAAACGCAGCACGTCGTCGTCTATCTGGATCAGATGATCGTCCAGACCGTTCTCCTCGATCTGGCGACGCACAAGGTAGCGCTTGGCGATCTCGACCTTCTGTTCGACGCTATAGCCGCTCACTTCGATCACTTCCATGCGGTCCAAGAGTGGCGCCGGGATCGTGTCGAGCGAGTTGGCGGTGGCAACGAACATCACGCTGCTCAGGTCGAACGGCACGTTCAGATAGTGGTCCGTGAACGTGTGGTTCTGGTGTGGATCCAGCACCTCAAGCAGCGCACTCGTCGGGTCTCCGCGGAAGTCCTTTCCGATCTTGTCCACTTCATCCAGCAGCAGCACCGGGTTGCGCGACTCGGCATGCCGCAGCGCGTTGAGGATGCAGCCAGGCATGGCTCCCACGTACGTCTTGCGATGTCCACGGATCTCGGACTCGTCATGCACGCCGCCGAGCGCAATGCGTTCAAACTGGCGGTTCGTCGCCAGCGCGATCGACTTGCCCAGCGACGTCTTACCGACGCCCGGCGGTCCCACAAGACAGAGGATCGGGCCCTTCATATCGTTCTTAAGGCTACGGACGGCGATGTACTCGATGATGCGCTTCTTGACCTTCTCCAACCCGTAGTGGTCTGCGTCCAGCTGCGTGCGTACTTGGTCGACGCACATATGATCCTCCGTCACGCGGTTCCACGGCAACTCGGCGAAAAACTCAAGGTAGTTATGAATCACACCGTACTCGGGCTGCTGCGCCGACATGGTCTTGAGACGTCTGAGCTCACGGTGCACGACTTTTGCGGCCTTGGGCTCCAGCGCCAGTTGCTGGATACGCTCTTCCAGCAACTTAATGTCATTATTGGCGCCATCCTCCTCGACGCTTTCGCCCAATTCCTTCTTGATCGCCTCGAGCTGCTGTCGCAGCAGGAACTCTTTGCGTGTGCCCTCGATCTTGTCCTGCACTTCGCTTTGAATTTTCTGCTCCAGCTTGCTGCGTTCGATGGCTTCAGTGAGCAGCTCAATCGTGCGTTCGCAGCGAGATTTGATGTCCTTGCTCTCCAGCACGCTCTGCTTGGCTACCACATCGATGTCCATGTACGATGTCACCACGTCGGCGAGATCGCCCATCGAAGCGTTGCTGATCGAGTTAACCAGCACACTGCTCTTTTGCAGCAGTGTCGAGTTCTTCGAGGTCTGCAGATATTCCTGCGTCAGCTGTTTAAGCTTCATCGCCAGCACTTCAAGCGTCTTGTCGATGCTTTCCAGCTTGTCGCGCTGGTTGCCACGCGGCAGTGGCTTGTCCTGGCACGTGATCATGTCAACGCGCACTCTCGCGACCATCACGAGTGGATATGGCGTCGTCTGCACTGTCTGGAGCAAGCGGATACGGTGCATGCCCTGTAGTAGCAGCGACAGCCCACCCTTGTTGCCCACACGCGAGATCTGCACGATACGACCAATGGTGCCCACGCTGTAAACGCCGTGAGTGGCAGCGGCATCGTCGGTTGCCAAGGAAGTGGCATGACTGTCTGTTGCAGTGCGCGATGGCGCAGGAGCCTTGGTCGATTCTCCCGCGGCTTGATCGCTACTGCTACTGTTGCTGGCAGGGCGCTTGGTGAAGATAGCGAGCGCAAACGGCGCCGTGGGCGGCTGATCTTCGTCGGGCGCCGCCAAGCGGCGAGGCACCGCGCCCTGCACTTCCGCCACGAGGTCGCGCACCAGCTGCAGCGCCGCGGCGTCCGTGACGGCGACGCGCATGTACATGCGTGGGAAGAGGACGCGGTCGGCGACAGAGAGCAGAGGCAGTTGCTGGTGGCTGTGGCTGGTGGCACGCATGATGTGTTGGGATTGTTGATTTCAACGCTTGATCTTCTCGAATGGACTGGTGGGTGGGCCGCGACGCTTGCGCTGGAGCCGCTGGAGCCGTTTGGTTCGAATTCTGTGTCAATTTGCGCGCAGAGCACAACTGCCACGTCGAACATTCCCACGAGAACGCAAAGCGGTAACTACCAACTTACCATGCGACAAATCCGGTTGTTCTCAATGTGCGTTACTTTGATGTGAAATCGTAAGCGCGACAAATCTTTTCATAAATCTTTTGGGGAACGTGGCGAAACCCTGTCCAGTGCAGTACAGCCACCGTGGTCCTGTGTGTGTTCGTCTGAACCCAGCATGGGTCAACGTCAGACAAATATCTCTTGTGATGGGATGCCCATTGCAATGGATGGAGCATCGTGAGCATTGCTTGCTGAAAATGGTGGGCTGGGAGAACAAAACACAACCACGATTCTCCGTTTCGCGAAGAAGACTTCTCGCGAGATGCGTCGCGGCTTCTCAGTCTTCTCGTCTGCGATCGAACGGTCTGTGATTCCGGCTCGCTGGATGCATGTTCTACGAGAACACAACGGACTGGGCGTATGGATTCAACAGCCACTATAAATTGTCATATATGTCGAAAGGCAAATTGCTAAAAAAGCTCGAAGTTTGCCGGTCTTCCTTGCAAGCACATCGTTGTGTGCTGGGTGCAGGAATCCGTGTCGTTTCCCGCAGCACGACAGCACAGGCTTCGGCGTCGAAGTAGCGCTCGGTCTTGAACTGCTGTTGCTCGCTCGTGCTCGTGCACGCTAGTCAGCCACATTCGCGCACCAGCGACAGCGCAACTGGGCCGTGAGCTGCTGCAGCCACTGTCTGTTGGAGATTCTGACTGCTTCTTCCTGGCAGGAATGGCCAAATGGAGCGTCGAGGTGCCTTCATATAAAGATAAAGCCCACGAATCTATCCTTGCCGAAATCTTCAATAATCAACCTAATTATTGGAAATACTGCAATTGCAAAAGGTTTTGACTTCGTAGAAATCGGTGATATCGTACACATATTTCTTTAATTTGTGTTTGTATCCTTCAAATCGTTTGATCAAGGAATAGTGTTCAAAGTATGATTTCATCGTTGATACTTCTGTTTCCATTTTTGTGTGTGTTCATTCTCGCTTCCTCCAACTCTGATTGTAATGCTCTACTTTGGACGTTAATAACAGTTGGTTTGTAGTATTCTTTTTCGAAATTGTCTTGTTCAAGTTTCGAATCTCATTGCTTTTGTGATCAAGTATTAGATACTATTGATGAATATGACATATATCCTTTGAAGGTGAAAACTAGTCAGGAAATTGCACATCTTGCTATATACTTAAGTGACATATTTCTTAAGATTGGTTGAGTATTGTTGTGGTAAGCCGGCCATAGCGTGAATACAGGTATTACCTTGTTACCTTCTTCTTGAGCACTTTGTTGTTGCAGAGGACTCTCTGTCAATCCTTGCGGACACCAGAGACGGCCAAGCAGGGGACGAGGGAGGATCGTCGAGGTGAATCGTATGAGGTGGATTCCAGAGTCTTAAACTGTCAGGTCCCTGACCTCGCTATCGGTTTCTACGGGGTACCGCCACGAGGGAAAAACCTCGTTCGAGGAGAAAAACCCTGGGCTCGTGAGTACTGTGCACATCACATCTCCTTGTTATGTCTCCACATAAGCCGACGCTCAAGGGACGATCACTTCCTCGAGAATGTGTGTCACAACAGCCTCACTAAGTGGAGAACCTTGACGCCGGTGCAATGTGGAGGCACAACGGGACCTCTGCCTCACTTGGCKCCACATGCGAGGCTTCCTTGAGATGCGACACCATGCGCCATCTCGAAGGCAGGATAAAACTCCACAATGGCATCAGCGCCTGTAGATGACARGTTGGTYGCCGGGGGTGGTCGGGCGCGAGCGCGCGAGAWGTGCAGCCACTTCCYCGCGGCTGTGAACACCGAGACGACTGCGCAGACTAGCAAACTTTTGCGGGCCGAGAGCCTTGGTGAGTAGATCGGCGGGCATCTCGTTGGTGGCCACATATCGAAGGTGAATGGCGCCGGAGCGAACGCGTTCTTGGACGAAGAAGTAACGGAYGTCGATGTGTTTGACACGGCCGTGATGTTCCGGGTTTTTGGCGATCTTGATCGTCRATTGATTGTCCTCRCCAATGAGTGTGCCGTTTGTCTGCTTGTGCCCCAGCTCCTCGAGTAGCGCGGCCAAGTACAGGACTTCTTGAACAGTCGAGGCCAGAGCAACGTACTCTGCTTCCGTTGTCGAGATTGTCACAAGTTTCTGAAGCGAKCTGCGCCAGCTGATCGGACKGCTKTCGAAGRGGTACGTGATGTAGCCGGAAACGGATCGGCCAGTGCTAGGGCAGYTAGCGTAGTCGRCGTCGCTGTAGGCGGTAAGGGCGTGCTCCATTGTCGCAGCCGACACATGGGCAGTTCCCAGAACAATACCATATTGTCTGRTGCCGTTGAGATAGCGAAGGCCACGCACGACGGCGCGCCAATGGTTGGGCCCGGGGTTCTTGAGGAATCRGCTCACTTGGCGAACGAAGTCGGCGAGATCGGGGCGCGTGCCCATCATCAAATACATGAAGCTCCCCACCGCTTCACGGTACGGGATGCGACCCATGGCTGCAATGATGGCAGGGTCGGTAGGGCTGTCCGCCTCACTGAGACGGTGGTCGGGATCTTGTGGAGATCCGACAGGTCGGCAGTCGGCCATGTTGAAGCGGTCAAGTACGTTGGTGCAGTACTTCTCTTGATGAACGAAAATGACACGCTGTTGACGATGACGCTCGATGTGCCATCCGATGATGAAGCGAGCCTCACCGAGATCGGACATTTCAAAGCGAGCTTTGAGACGACCTTTGATGTCATCAATCAAACG
>NSDO01000070.1:201659-215987 GCA_002286825.1 Lagenidium giganteum | reverse complement strand
AGCAGGGGACGAGGGAGGATCGTCGAGGTGAATCGAATGAGGTGGATTCCAGAGTCTTAAACTGTCAGGTCCCTGACCTCGCTATCGGTTTCTACGGGGTACCGCCACGAGGGAAAAACCTCGTTCGAGGAGAAAAACCCTGGGCTCGTGAGTACTGTGCACATCACATCTCCTTGTTATGTCTCCACATAAGCCGACGCTCAAGGGACGATCACTTCCTCGAGAATGTGTGTCACAACACTCTGCGTTGCAATGACTAAGTACCTTCACCCAGCTGAACTTAGTTAGATGTTGTTGTTGTTGTTGTTGTTGTAGTGGTCTATTACGTACGCTGAATTCACAATAATACCTGACTAGCCCATGGGCTATCGGGCCGCCGCGAAGTAGTCGCGCCCAAGGGCTCGGCGCGATTGAATAGATGAACTAACGTAAGTAGTACTCGTCTGAGTCTGTGTCCTGCTTAACTGAGCCAATCATCACCGTGAGCAGCGTAATAGTAGACGCGCCACTTCAATGTGAGCGAGTGGGCGCGTGGAACAAAGCTCTGAGCCCCGACCAGAATGGCTTCCAGGTCGGAATGTAAGCGGATATTGCAATGTGTCAAGGCCATGGACGTCACACAAGATGACGTGAATGCGTTTCAGGTGCTACGTGTTGGGCGATGCTGTCCAGCTGCGGCTTCCTGTTCCTCGTGACCATCGGCACGCTCGTGCACGTGCAGCCGCAGTTCATGAAGCTGGGCAAGAACGTGACGTCTCCCGCGCGGATATTCGAAACGGGTGCGTTGCTGGAGCTGCGTTCGTGTGCTGCTCATGCATTGCGGCGCGCTCATGCTGATGGCATCCTTCGCATGTGTGGCTCTGTTGTTGTTGTGGGTGCAGCCGCGCTGTACGGGGCAATCTTCGTGGTGTCGACCATGGTGCTGTACATGGAGCACAAGAAAGCGTCGGATACGATGCGCTACCACCTGCTGCCGACGTCCATCGACGAAGCCAAGCCCTTGCTGAAGAAGTACGTCCCTGGCATCTCATCAACATGGGCTGTTTATCGCTCCCCCAGGCGCGCCACCGTCGATATAAGAGGACATATGGTTACTGATCGTGTGCACTTGCTGTTGTGTGCAGTGCAATACCGGCAGCGGATCACTTTGAAGTGGATGAAGAGGATGCGTAAACGCAGCGACGTTTTTGTTTGTGTTTTGGCGTAAGGACTTGCACGAACGGAAGCCAAGTGCGATGCGCACACGATTGCCAACCAGCACGACCCGCCGTTGCAAACACGGTGTCCTACGGCACTGTGTGCACCGATCGATCGGCTTCTCAGTTACTGAATGCTCGTAAAATGGTCGAACATCCGTGGTTCCGTTTGACGAAGCGCACACCTGCATTTCGATCACCGCAGTGTACGACGTTTGATGTTGTTAATGAGCACAATCGAAGGAATGGCATCATGATGGTGCTGAACGCGTTGATGTTAAATGTGAAGATAAGGATGTATGCAGTGACTGCGCGCTATCCATCAATGGAAAACACACTTCTTTGTGGCGTATATGAGCAGCAAGCGAATGCTCTCGTTCTCTTGAGCAGCAGAGTTACCGCTAGATCGTCGCCTCTATCTTCTCATGTGCCAGTACAGCGAAGGACGATTGATCCACGTCAAGAAAATTGCTTCAGAGCCAAGGATCCTGCCCACCATTGCTCGCAACTGCCTCGCCCCTCACGCGCTCGCTCTCGGATGGCGTCACCTCTCAAAGCTGGGAGCGTTCGTAGGAAGCGCTGGCAGCTTCGAGAGCCTTTCGAGGGATTCCGCCGCCGCGCTGATCAAGCTTGACGCGCAAGGACTGTATGCACAGTGTCCTCATCGACGTTCTCTGGCAGGAATGATCCGGCCAAGCATCTCCCACTGCTGTGCGAGCGTCGACCTGACGGGAAACAATCCTTGGCACGTACGCTCATTGCAATCAGCGCCCAAAGTGAGAAAATTATGCAGCTGGTGGACGTCATCCTCGACTGCGGAGTTCCGGTGGACAAAGTCGACACAGTACGTCGGTGGATCAGCTCGGAACGAAAGCACTGCTCACTCTTGTTGTGTTCTTTTAGTCGGAAGACGCGAAATCAGCGCTATACGCTGCCGCAATGGTATCATCGTATGAGCTCTACAAGCGTCTCTTGCGTCCGGGCGTCAACGTCAACGTAAAGGTATGAATGATTCAGCAATGTAAGACAGCGCCTTCACGATGAATCGGCCGTGGGATCGTGCAGAAAGCACACCACTGCATTATGCCGCGAGAAGCGGCACTCTCGCGAGTGCCGTGCGCTGTTGCTGGAATTTCACGCCGACGTCGAAGGCCAAGCGGTACGAGCAGAGAAACGGCCCTTTGTTGTTTCGTTGTGTCATGGATCTCATCTTAATCCAGCCAAGAGCGCACAACACACCACTCCATGACGCAGCTTACTCTGGTTTTCCGGATTGCTGTGAGTTGCTGTTGCAGAATGGCGCTGACCCGAACGCGAAGGTGTGCACGCGACGTGCATAGTCATCAAATTTTACCATTTCACTGAGACTAGGAGGTATATTCAGGGAAGAATGCAACGTGGAGGGAGCGCCATCAGGCACACAACTGGGCGTGCCAAGTGTACAGGAAGAAGTCAAGGCCCACAGCAACAAAATACAGCAACAACTCGACCAGTTGCGGGTGGAATTCAAGCGATAGCTTTTGGAGCAGCACAGGTTGCTCAGCAACGAACTCGCAGAACAACTTGCGAGGCAGAAAGAACCACTGGTCAAACAACTCGAGCACACCTTCTCGTATATCGCGCTCGATGATGGCACTGGGGATCTTCTAGCTTGACGAGAGCCAGTGAGCAAATTAGAGCGTCCGAGGAATTCAGGTGCACCACCAAGCGCGCTTCGAGTTGAAGCAGATGCGGAATATTCCATCTGTGTGGGGCTTCCATGTGCGTCCGTGTTCGCAGCTCGAGAGCTGTGAGTCCTGTGATCCTACGCTACCCTTCGAGGTAGTGAATTCCCTCGTGTCAAATCATATCCTGAGACGCAAAGCAATGAATATGAGGCAGTTGTGAG
This sequence comes from Lagenidium giganteum, assembly GCA_002286825.1. Taxonomy (NCBI): domain Eukaryota; phylum Oomycota; class Peronosporomycetes; order Pythiales; family Pythiaceae; genus Lagenidium; species Lagenidium giganteum. The sequence continues at coordinate 212,903 of NSDO01000070.1, read as the reverse complement.
ATCTACTGTTGGGTAGGCAGAAAGAACTGAGCGAAACAATGCTTAAGTGAGCTCGGTTGCTCGTATTAGTTTCTTCCCTCTTCCTATCATTGCTCGCTCACGCTATGGCGTCGCCGGTTGATGCGTTGAGCGCTGAGGTGGCGCACAATGCAAGTCCGTGTGCGCTTCCGAAAGAGAAACTTGATAATACCTTCGAATGGATCCAGTAGACGTGTTCATTACGAGGACTCTCACTCGATGCCGTCGAACAGAAGCGACCACGCCTTCCACTTCTGTGCGAGCCCAAGCCTGACTGGAAGCAGACAATTGCTTGTATAGGAGCGCGAAGAGTGGCGTTGCGCTACAGTGCTTGTTGGGGTGGTTCTGCTCGACTGCGGAGCCAAGCCAGATGGAGAAGAAGCGGCATGTTGGCCCTGGTTACTGGACAAGAGGGCATGACTTACAGGTTTTGCTGTGCTAGTTCGATCTTTGGAAGTCATCAACACGTGCTGTTGCGTGGAGGACACCACTCCATGCTGCCGCAGGTGCAAAAATGCGTCGTATCAAGCGTGCAAATTACTGTTGAGATGAGATCCGACGTCGACGTCAATGTTCTAGTACGGTGAAGACTCTTTCCTTTCGCGGGTTCACTTCTTATCGTAGTATGGATCGCCCATAGGATTATCGGAGCCAGATACCTCTGCATTTGGGTTCAGCGCCGCGTTCTTGCTGCTGTTTCGTGGCGAGGGCAGTCGCTACGACACGTACGGCAACGCGTTCATGGCGACGTTTCTCATGCTGCTAAGTGATCCACCATCGGAAGACGCTGGTGTTGGACGAACTCGCGCGACTGTTGATACACTGAAGAAGAGAAAAACAACACTGAGCCAGAATCCACGTAACAGACCACACGGCGACATACGTCCCTCGGGGTGATTTGCCGACTCTCGATGACTGTGAACGCTTCGAAATGATCGACGGATCCGCAAGCACGCAGTTAGACCTCATACGCGTCGACGAGGAGCTCCAAGTCCGCAACAGCCAACTCGAGGTCCAGCTCGAGCGACTGCGGCTGGAATTTAAGCAACAGCTCTCTGAGCAACAAAAAATTCTGACGACCGAGCTCGGCAAGTAACACGAATTACTCACACGGGAACGTTTAGGCAGCAGGAGTGGCTGGCGAAACAGCTCGAGCACACGATTTAGCGAATTGGAACGCAATCTCACGCCTATCTATCTGGCACTTGCACTATACCGCAATAACTATGCATCGGTATCTGATGGTCTCGTGGTTACGTGTCCAGAACGAATTCCAATTCCAAGCCCATGATCAAGCTTTGACTTTTGCAGCAAGGGCAAGGACCGCAGCGCGGGATATTTTCTAGATAATCTTTGTTTAGTTCCATGCCAATTTAATGGTTTCACTGCCTACGCACCGCAGATAAACGCACACGAAAACAAAGAGCGACACATGTGATAATATGAGACCATTGCGAAATTCCTCTTCGCAGCACTCGATATATCCATTTCCAAATGCGGTAAACAATGGACCCAGCATTCACCCCACCAGACCAGGAAGCGAGAAGTTGCCAACGCTCTGCCGTGAGGGTGGAATCGCAGCACCTACGAGTGGTGAACAAGGAGAGCAACATGAAGATCCAAGCTGTGAATAAACACGAGATACTTGAGCCCGTAGACGTCGATGCGCTCGAAGGTGTCGGGGCTAAGGGAATCGACGCGGTCAACCGGATTCATCCCGAGGAGGAGGGTCTGGTCAACCGCCTCAGCGTCTCTCCTGAAGACAGGGGCGCCCGAACGCAATCCAGCCACCACGAGGATGTCATCTATACGATGCAATCGACGTCATTCCGGTTGCTATGGACACTGATAGCCTTCATCTATTGGGTTGTGTTCGTGTCCATGCTCTACTACACTCTCATGTATCTGTACTTCATGACCGTACCGATATCTGACTACTACATGACGACATACCAGTTGCTTCCTGTGTCTGGCTTTCCACTCGTGATCCTTGCCTTCGGATCGATTTGCTTACTTTACTTGTTCACGCTAGTGCGGATGAGTGCCCACTCATGTCGACATCACCAGCTCATGCTGCGTTACGTACCGAAGCAAACTGACCAGCATACCAGAAGGAACCAACCAACCAGCAAGGGTCCAATGCGGCGTGCACGTGGTTGGTCTGTGTCGGTTTTTTGGCATGTGTGGTGTGCGTGGCGTCTACTTTGAGTCTGTCGTACTAGTGCGCGAAGTCCTTGAAATCCTCATTCAGACCATTCAAGCGTACCAGTCGAGTCTGTACTCGGCCAATCATTTGCTCAACATCACGTTTGGCGTGCTTATCGTGCTCAACTGCTTTTCCAGTCCTGTCGTTCACGCACTCAACATTGCAGACAGCGGCAAGCACCGCATGCTCATCCTGGTGATCGATTTGGTGCTCGACGTCGTCTGGTTTTTCATGCCCATGTACTTATGGAAACAATACTGGGGTGCCATCTTGAGTGGCGAAGCCGTGTTGTACCAGGATACGTTCATCGTACGAGCAGTGATGGAAACGCAGCTTATTTTCGTGGCATCCTACCCGGACTTGATTTTCAAGATCATGCCGAGCTTGAGCGTGTTCTTCACCATCAATAAACTCACATTGTTGGTGCGTCGCGAGAAAGTGGATTGGCACAAGACCGCACCAAAGGAAGAGTCAATGATGCTGCATCCAAGTGTGCTAACCCACCAAACTTCCTTGGGGACAATCGACAGCAGCAGTACAACGGCCGTCCCGAACATGTGGCACCGACTCCGCGAGCTCTTCAACTCATCAAGAGTGCGGACACAAATGGAAAAAGTGCTGATACGGGTGCTCGTCGCGTGGGGAGCGTTTGCCTCGGTGATGCTGCTGCTGCCGCTAATGGTGTCTGGAAAGTGCCAGGACGGCTGCCTCCTGTCTGTTCGACCGTGGTTTGTCTACACGAGATGCAACTGCGCCGTGCAGGCGATCAATTGCTACAATCGTGGAATCGGTGGCAATCGTACCGAGATTGGCTCCATTTTCAACGAGCTTGAGAGAGACGGTCTCGCATCTTTCATCTTCATGCATTGCCCACGACTGGAGATTCCCAGCGAAATCCACTGGTTCCAAGACCTCTATTCACTTGAAGTCTACAACAGCACGCTGGTGGCTTGGGGAGCCGACGCTGCCATGTCAGCTTCCGTCTACTATCGTCTCGGCGCCATCTTCCTCGTCCGCACACACCTCACTGAGTTACCAGCAGCGCTACTCCAAGGTGATCTACCACCCACGCTGCGTGAGATCGACGTCATCGTGTCCAATCTCACGACGCTGCCATCTGACCTTCACCTCAAGTGGCCCTACGTTAGAACGGCTTACTTCGATCATGGCCAGCTTGGTCACGTCCCACCAGTACTTGGTCAGATGGCGCTTGACTCACTGTCGCTAGTTGACAACAACATCTCAGTGATTCCAGACGACATCTTCGCGGACAAATACTTCCAGTATTTGTCCCTCAACAGCAATCCTCTCACAGTGATGCCTTCGCAACTGGGACACCTCGACACGATGTACGAGCTTCAGATCCTGTTCACCAACATCTCAACTATTGACGATCCCTGGCTGAGCAGCCATGATTTTCCAGCGCTGTCGTTCATGATGTACGCATTCCACAGCCCAATCTGTGGAAATTCCACTGCGGCTGCGAACTGGCCCAACCTGGATCTCCGACGCCTCGGCAACATGCCTTCTTTGACGCTGGTATGTCGACCTCACTATTCAGTCTACAGTGGTATCGTGTCGTACTCGTGGTACGCTCTCAAAGGCAAGACAGAGGAGCGACGGATCCGCTAACACTCAATTCGACAGCTTGGGAGCCGGCGTTTGGAGCTAGAATGTCTCCAGCACATGTCAGGAGATGAATATTCGACCATGAAGGGCACCCAGCGTGACGCGCCGAGCTCGATTTGCGTAGCTTCACGGCTTCAAACACACCCAGCCGTGGTTATGTGGTCTACATATATTCAGGTGTCACGACCCGCGTTCATGTTTTGAAGGTTCCTTAGTTAACTGAAGATACAGCGACATGAGGTGGACCACACGAAGCGCTGACAATTCCCTCTGCGAACGCCTTCATCAGAGCCCCAAGAAAAATTGCGCAGCGAAATCACCGTCGTCAACAATGACTAGGTTATTGCTTCGTTGATTGCGATGCTGCGGATGCCGCAGTGACGCAGTGTTGATGAACGGCGGTAAGACTGTCCCATATACCAAAGTCATAAATATATGGCTGCCGATATGCTATAAACATGAAACGGATGCTGCGTTTGGGCCATGGAAGAAATATTTTTCCTCGATTGAGCAAGCCGACATCCATGACGGCTTGCTCGACGCCCATACGAGGGAGGGGGAGTAGGCGACTGAAGCGATGCAACGCGATGAGCAGGTATATAAATGCTATGTGCTACCGTTTGTCTGTGCGAGCCGTTCTGAGCTTAGACACTTGGCGTGTATTTGGCTGGTCTCGGCTCAGATGGATGGGGACGACAAAACTGCAGCAGCGACAGCGGGAAACGGCGCTGGTCTCGAGCAAACATAACCGATGGAAGTCGCGAGAGAGGTATGCAATTGCCATGGATAAAGTTGTGTGTTTCGGCAGCAGAGAACGCTAATATAGCTCTGTTTTGCTCTCTGAAGCCTCAGATGGATCGGAACGACCTGAATGTAACCCAAATGACGATAGTGATCAGCGATGGAAGCCATTGAAGAGGTATGTAATCGTGATGCGGCAGGTTCGCGCCGTTTAAAGCGTTGACGTGTGGTGTGTCTTGCGTCGTAGCCGGAAACAGATGCCTTACACGTATCGATGGCCTCCGGTGACATCGAAATGGACGGCACAGCAGCAGCACCGGGAATTCCCAGGAAGCGCCCAGCCCAACTGTGGACAGATGCTGTTGACGAGCCGACCACCGAGCCTGCGACCTTGGCTGAGGGTGCAAAGGCTGTACCGCAAGTCGTTGGTGACTTCTAACGGCTGCTGGAAGCATCACCACAACGATTGCAGTCGCACAAGCAGCATCGATGAATTCCTCATCTAAGGCCTGATGATGGCGAGGCCTCACTGGATCGTGGTACCAGTCGTCGTAGACGAGGTCGCGACCAGGATCGAGCGCGTGGTCGATGGCACGAACGATCGCGGGTGGTTTTGCGCGGATAGAAGAGACGCCGCAGTGACACCAGCGACGAAAAAAGAGGTGCGCAGCAAACGCCAGCGAAGGAATGGCCGAAGTAACAATCCATTGGTGAAGCGATGACAAGCGGCTGAAGTACGTCAGATTCTTCGAGTACTTCATGAAGAACAGGGACAACAGTCCGTACTCTTGGGCGAAGCACACGCGCCAGTATCTCACAGGCTTCATGGTCGACACGAACAACGCGCTGAAGAGCTTTTTCGGCAAGTTGAAAGACGAGCCCACAAGTCATGCGAACATGCGTGTTTTGCTCGTCGCGCTGATCAGGCACGCACGCCGGGACGAGAACGAGTACGTTCATCTGCGCGGCAAATGCGGAATGCTTCGCAACACGACTTTCGACCACGAAATGAACTACGTGCAGCAGTGGACCTTCATTGTGGGTTGCGCGTTTTTGAGTGGCGTGAAAACGACGTAAAGGCAGCTCTTCCGGCGCGTTAGTAGCCTTAAGTTGACGTTGTTGCCAGTCTGCTCCTCCCACCGTTTCCGCGACGATTGCTTGTCGGGTTGGAGAGCACGTTCGAGTATGCAGAGCTGTACAGGCTGTGCCCGCCCAAGTGGTTTTCTGATGGAATCATTACTGGAGCGCGTGGCCCAGAAATACCCGATGGTGAAGTCGTGTCAGATGCCCGTCAAGACTGGTGCAATGCGCGAAACCAGGACAAACAAGGTGGATGCTTGCACCGACAACGCCACCCGCACCCACATCGTACGGTTGTTGAACGACGAAACCACACTGGTGGTGCAGATTACAGTCAACGTTGGGACCAACCACAAGCGTGGCCTTGTTTCGGACAAGTGACAGAGGATACTAGTGTACTATGACGTCTTGGTGTCGCCAGGGACGCATGAACTACCGCAAACCCTATCAAAACACCGACTCGAGGTGCGTTAGATGGATACAAACTCTCCAATTCGAAGTCGGCAACGCGGAAGGTCGAGACAATCCCCGACTACCTGATGGCCCAGAAGGACAGCTACAGTCGCGGGTTGTTCGAGTGGCTCTACTTCTGGAGTCTCATCTAAGGATTTGTCGGTGCACGCCATGTTGTGGCTTCTGTGCTGTACTCCGAGCGCTATCGCGACGTTACCAAGGTCGATTTGCTGCGACATCGGTTTGCAGATCCTCCGTTTTGAGGACCTGCATCACCACAATTCTGCATTTTGGACATTGGGATAAATTACAAGGCGATCTACCACCCACGCTGCGTGAATGCAAGCGTTGTTGACGCGAAGAGCATCGACATTTACCGGTAGGTGGAGTGGTGCATACTTGAACGAATGCCGTTTTCGTTTTGTGAAAGCGTTTGGAAGAACGCGAAAATGGCACCGATATCCAGAGACACGCTGAAGGAATACGTACTGAAACGCTATGGGAGGAAACGCGAGAAAGTGATTAAACAGCTACCGGAACGATTTGGTCTCGTGCTGGACGGTTGGACTACTTTGGGTCGACATTTTGGCACCATATTCGCCGTGTTCAACGAAGCAAGTGTTTGTAGTCCACTCACGGTAACCGAGACGGAAATGGGTGATGACGTGTTTTGCACGTCACGGCGTTTCTTGCTTTTGGCGTTCTGTCCATTATCCGACCAAGGAGACATACACACACATGAGCGCACAAAGTTTATTTGACTAATAGCCGATACGCTGTCAACATTCCAGAGGCGATGGGAGGCGGTGACCTGCATGGTAGGCGACAATTGTTCTGTGAATCAGTCTATCGGTCGTCGTCAAGGAGAATACCTATGATAGGTTGCTCGAGTCATCGCTTTAATCATGCGATTAACGCATTTATGAGTCAGCATCAGGAGATGTTGGACATAATAAATAGCTTGATGAAGAAGTTATCGACCGTCAAGGGGTGTGGACTGTTGAAGAAGGTCTCTTACTTGTCGGCAGTGGTGAGGAAAGCAACAAGGTGGTCCAGTACCGCAAATATGGTTGCGCGGTATATTGCGTTGATGGGCCCATCGGAGATCTTGATCGCGAGCATTGAGCGGCATGAGTTGGTGCCGCTGTTACTGTTCACTGATGAAAATGACGCTATTCATGCTCTGCATGCAGACACGTCCAACCTAGAAGTGGTGACAAAGCTCCTCCAAGACTTCAAGTTGACGTTGTCGGGTGCTCGTAAGGCCTTTGATCGGGTAATGAAGGCATACCCAGAGATGAGTGAGAAGTTGAGACCTGATGCGGACATTGTCAATAATGTGGCCCTTGAATCGGGTATGGTGAAGATTATTCGAGGCGAGAAGCTCAGTATTCGTGAAGCCGCTGAGTGCAAGCAGTTTGAAGTCGGTCCAAGTGTTCATGTTGAGACTGATAAGCCGCCGTCATTTCTTGCGAGTGCGTTGAAGAAGTAGAAGACTTCGCATAGCGTCAACTATATCGACCTAAGGTGGATTCATCCAACCTCTAACGTGTGTGAGAGGTTTTTTTCTGTGGCAAAGTTGGTCTACAGCAATCTGCGTAAGAGCCTGGACGCTGATTCCTTGGAGGTGCTGCTATTTCTACTGTTCAACCGCGATATGTGGTAGTGAATGTAATTCAAGAGATTCGAGGCGCAGATAGCAAGAATAGGGAAGAATAAAGACGCTGTTGCTGATCATGGTTTATTAAGTGTAATTTATCATAGCTGATCATATTTTGCATGATAATTAAGCATGGATTTTCAATCTGTTTCTGAGTTCTCACCATATGTCACACCCCGCGAAAATCGATGGTAAATTGCTCATGAAAACTACAACAAATTGCCGAAGTCCGAAAACTTCGCCGAGGACGAGTTGACGCCTCTCCGCTGCGTGTTTCGCGCCAAGTCTGTGGATCGTCGTTGACCATAGAAAAATCATGGTTGATCATGTTCAATGCGGTATGGGAGATGAAATACGAAATGTGCACAAGTCATGGACGTCAAGCCTATGCGTCCTTCGATTCTTCTTCGTTTGTTGCTGTGCACGTGTCTTCCACTTCTGTTTCTGTTGCTGGAACTCGGTTCTCCGTATTGCCGTTGAGGATGTAGTGTAGCATCTCGTATCGAAACTTCTCCAGGGCAGTCAGCGAGCTCAAATCGGGGAGCTGGAACGAGTCACTGATATGTGTCCAGACGGTTGACCAGAACTTGAGAAGAATGTAGACGCCACAGTTATGGCCATCAAACTGGATTGGGCGAGGATCATTGACAACTTTGAACTTGTCAAAGCCAGATACGCAGAGATCCGGATACAGCTGGGCTAGGACAGTCTCAGAGTTCTACATAGGATCGTAGTAGGCGAGACGCTTGTCTCAGAGTTCTCCATAGGATCGTAGTAGGCGAGACGCTTGTCTCNCATAGGATCGTAGTAGGCGAGACGCTTGTCTCAGAGTTCTCCATAGGATCGTAGTAGGCGAGACGCTTGTCTCGGATGTGTGCAACGATTGCGCACCAGTGACTATTGTCAATATTCACCGGGATGAGCACAATCTCTTTGACCCCTTCAGCCACCATTCGGGCAAGCTTCGCCTTTAAGCCCATTTGAAGCTCAATTCGTGACGAGTGGCTGAGACGCCTGGGCACCGTGAACGCCATTCCGCCCCCAACCCACAATGTCGTGCTCCATGCACAAGCGGTCCAAGAAGGCCCCAATTTCGGCGTCGTTCAACCAGGCACCAGCTCGAAAACGGTACAAATCGCGGTACCGATAATCCTGGTCGAAAGTCGGAAGCTTGCTGATAGGGCATGCTGACTTTATTCATCCACCTTGGAAGCGACTTCAGCAAACAACTGGGGTCTCATCTTGGGTTTGAGGGAGTTGGAGAGCCGAGCCACAAACAAGTTTCCTTCCTTGCATGCTTCCTGTAAATGCCGAACTTGTTCCATTGCCTCAAGTTTGGAGCGAGAGAATGAGCCAGGACCTGATGTGTACGCACGCATTCACATCTGCAGGTGGTGTTGGGGCTGGCGAGGAGTCTTGACTTGCTGAATACACACTGATTGGCCCAGAATGATGCTTGTTGAGCTCATCCAGAGATGCCGAGACAAGTTCCTTGGGAAGGAGAAAAACACATCGGCGCTCAGTACTGCATTGGGCGTAAGCCCTTCATACTTCGGTTTCTTGTTGGCGTGGCGATGATATTTGATGGGGACCACTGATACACGAGCAGTAGTATCCATCAAGCTCRGCTCTTCTTGTGCAATTGCCTCGGCAAACTCGATCAAATCGACGTTGCCCATTGCTCGCCGTACCTCCATCGCTGCATTAAACTGGGCTCGGTTCTGGCGCACCTTGGACTCTTCGGCCGCCCTGTCATTCTTGGGTCTGCCACTTTTCTTCGCACGTGGGTTCAATCGCACATTGATCCCATCTGCTGCTTCGTCAGGCGTTGCCTCCACTGCTTCGTCAAGAGCACCTTCGTGTGACTCACTTGCGTCCACAGCACCATCGCATTTCTCGCCTTGACCATCGTCACTGCCCCTGGCGTTTCCATCGTCACCGTCGCTCGGGCCGCCATCCTCCGCCTTGACATCCTCTGATGTGGCATGCTGGGTGCGCTCAATCTTTGTCCGTTTTCTCTGGCAGATGTTCTGCCATTGTGCCACAAGAAACTCAGCAAACTCACGAAATTCCCTTTTGCTGGTGACGTCTGCCAGCTCGTCATTGATTGCGTGGGTGAGTCAGCAGGCTTCCTTGTAGCGCTCCGCTGTGGTCAACCATGGATCCTCATCAGCATCATCACTTGAGCCTTCTTCGGCATAGCGCTTCCGCTTGAAAAGATGGAACTGGAAGCCAACTCTGGATAGGTCGACTGAGCTGCAAATCCACCTGCAAGCCACGCAACAACAAGCAGCAACAACGGCATGAGATTCGCATCACATCAGCCAAGTTCCTGCACAGCCATGCGCAAACTACAAGCAAAACATGCGCAATTCATGATACAATTGATGCGTCAAACACGCTCGAATCATGATACCAAGCGCCACACATGTGGGAACCATATGCAAACATGATCAGATGAAAAGCACGTGAGTCAATCGACCATGATTGATCTATSATCAACCATGATGAACCGTGATCGCGAAGCGCTTGCTGCAACTCCATGTGCACGATACATGTACAAACCACGATCGATCCATAATCAACCATGATCGATGTCATCCATGCAAATACCTGTCTGCAATCATCTCCACCGGAATCACAGTGCTGAACTTGGGCGATTTGTGGCGATATGCCATCATGTGATGGCAAGGAAGCCTCAGGAAAACGCGCACCTGCATGAAAACGCGGCCAGGTCCAGGTTATACGACGAGTTCCTCCCATGAACAACGACGCTATCACTTTCTGCATCTTCCTCGAACTGGAAGTGGTCGGCCTTGTTTAGCGCGGATGCATATTGCCCCGCAATCTTGTCTGCAATGTAATGGGTTGTGAATCGAAGTACCATTCGCAATTCGGCGTCGTAGCTGGGTTAACTCACTGTCCAATCTTGTTACGATGCACGGCTTCGTTCACGACCCGCCGCTGGTGGGAGATTGTCGCTTCGAGCAGCTCATGCATGGTCGATTGACGTGATATAACACCTTTCAATTTGACAAAAAAGCTCTCCAGTGGGTTGTTGGTGTGCGTGGAGAAATGTGGCAGCTTTGCACGGCGATAAATCACCCACTTGGCTTGGCAATCCTCTCCATGTAGTCGAAAAACTTGAGAAAGTTGGCTCGTTGACACAGGATGCGGAGCGATTCTCGTTCTTCCGTGTACGCTTCTTCGCTTCTAGCGTACACCATGTTGTGCACAATGTTGTCCAAAGCCTCCCGATCGATAGCTGAGAATCTGCCGTACGATTCTTTCCGCTGCTCAAGCTTTAAATACTTGATGACATGGAAATGGCAGATGAGCACGCACACGCGAGGGAACATGCGCTCCACAACTCGAATCTCACTGAGATCTTTGTCGACCCTAACGACTTGGAGCTTCTGCACAGCATCAGCGTTGGTACGCACCAAATGATCCAAAG